>OX439007.1:16741215-17033715 GCA_949316495.1 Amphiduros pacificus | reverse complement strand
TGAATTAAATGTCATATTAAGTGCGGTGTGAAGGAAAATTAGGGAGCTATCTCTTAAACTGTCATGATAAGACATTTTGGATCATAACAACAATTACACAAGTTATTGCCTATCAAGCCATCTGCAATTAAACTTGCGATACACAGCATTGACTTAAACACTAAATCAGATTGAAAGCGTGATAATCGTTTTTTTAAGGGGACACACATCTATCGGGAACTTTCCTCAATTATTTCACACTGACAGGCAATATTGTTCTGACTTGTTGCAATTAAAGCCCAAATAAAACCAATCATTGCTCATTGCTTGCAGTGTCCAAGTTACAAGTGGTCTTGATAATTTCAAAGAAAATCAATATTCTCCCGCAAAGTAAACGCAACTGGCGTGAAATTGCGTGATCCCTGAGATAAATCTCGGAATTGTGGCCAGATGTATGCAAATCTAAGCAGTGGAAATATATTATGGAAAAACTATTTACATATATGTTTATATAGTTACAGTAAATATTTCCTCACTTTGTCCAATACATAATCCCGGGTTATGAATAAGTGAGTTATTTTGCACTTAATTGATATTTACCGTGCTTTGTGTCTTCATTTTCTTTTTCACCCGGTGAGGACAGCTCACGTCCCAGTCAGATCTTATCATGACAAACACCTTCACCTCAGAATTCCTTCTGGACTCTTTGAAGATCTGGCTACGTGAGAAGGGTAGGTGTGGATTTGTGGATAACGTGGGATAGGTAACACAGATAGAGGACATGGAAAAGGTACAGTGATGACAGCTTCCTCCTTCCTTAGCCTAAGTACTAAAACACCTCTCAAACCTTGACCAGGGAGCATGATGTGACCCTCAATGAAGCAATCTCATTTTATGGGACCGTGTCACAAGTTATAACTGTTATTTATGCATTAACCCCATGATGGAGTATAGCTGGGTCTCGCGCTGGTCCCTGAGTATGCCTTGAACTGCTCCATGATTATGAATCTGCCAATCTATTGGCATTTCCCTGCTCTGATCTGGTACAGGACCAATTTCATAACCTTAATACTCAGGGAGGGACACCACCATTTTATGGGCCAAAATCTGTAGTATTTGCACATCTCGTGACACCAGAATCATACTTTATTGTTCCTATTTTCTGATAACTCCTCAGAAATATTTTTGTCTGGAATTGTTATACCCAAAATCGTGACATAAGAGAGGAGATACGAATAAAATACTTAGCATTTGGCATTATGTTGCTCTCTTTGTATAATTTAAAGTGATGAAACATTGTATCCCTTCCTTATACATTGAACATCCAATCAAGATACTGCCCATTTCCATTAAAATTAGTAAATGTATAATATTGATTAAGCCATGCCTGGCAGCTGAAAGGTTCAGCCCTGTAGTTGGAACTTCATTGCTATGATCATAAGGCAATATCTCAGGCAAATGGCAAGATCAAAAAAATCGAGCAGTCAGGTTATGCCATGCTATGTGTCACAGGATTGCCAAATAGGTTACTATACTGGAGGCTATGAATAGGTTACTATACTGGACGCTACAAATAAGTTATTATACTGGAGGCTAAAATAGGTTACTATACTGGAGGCTACAAATAGGTTACTATACTGGAGCTATAAATAAGTTACTATACTGGAGGCTACAAATAGGTTACTATACTGGAGGCTACAAATAGGTTACTATACTGGAGGCTACAAATAGGTTACTATACTGGAAGCTACAAATAGGTTACTATACTGGAGGCTACAAATAGGTTATTATGCTGGAGGCTACAAATAGGTTACTATACTGGAGGCTACGAATAGGTTACTAAACTGGAAGCTACAAATAGGTTACTATACTGGAAGCTACAAATAGGTTATTATACTGGAGGCTACAAATAGGTTACTATACTGGAGGCTACAAATAGGTTACTATACTGGAGGCTACAAATAGGTTACTATACTGGAGGCTACAAATAGGTTACTATACTGGAAGCTACAAATAGGTTACTATACTGGAGGCTACAAATAGGTTACTATACTGGAGGCTACAAATAGGTTACTATACTGGAAGCTATAAATAGGTTACTATACTGGAAGCTACAAATAGGTTACTATACTGGAAGCTACAAATAGGTTATTATGCTGGAGGCTACAAATAGGTTACTATACCGGAGGCTATAAATAGGTTACTATACTGGAAGCTACAAATAGGTTACTATACTGGAAGCTACAAATAGGTTACTATGAATAATATGGCACCAAAGTATCTATCGGATCTAATTTCTTATAAAAATAATACTAGGTCCCTTAGATCAATTAGTAGTAGTGAGTTAGTCATACCATCTACGCATCTTAAGAATTATGGTGATAGATCTTTTGCTTATATAGCCCCATCCCTATGGAACAAAATGCCTATAGCTATGAGAGAAATAGACAAAATTGATTCCTTTAAGAGTAAACTTAAAACTTTTTTATTTAGAAAATACTATGATGTTACAGATACATTAATGAGTTAACTGTATGACATGCGCTTCATAGCGCTAGAACTCTTAAGCGCTGCGAGCAAGCTTGTCTTGGTGTATGCACTATATAAATATTTATTATTATTATTATTACTATACTGGAGGCTACAAATAGGTTACTATACTGGAAGCTACAAATAGGTTATTATACTGGAGACTACAAATTGGTTATAATACTGGAGGCTACAAATTGGTTATTATACTGGAGGCTACATATTGGTAACTATACTGGAGGCTACAAATTGGTTACTATACTGGAGGCTACAAATTGGTTATAATACTGGAGGCTACAAATAGGTTACTATACTGGAGCTATAAATAAGTTACTATACTGGAGGCTACAAATAGGTTATTATACTTGAAGCAATTTGTTTAAAAATATATTTATTTTGTGGTGTTTGTGAGTAGTAAGGACCTTTTCAGCAATATTTAGGCTATATTAGGTCAAGTAGAGGCCTATCTTACTTTTAGTGATCTTTCTTTTGTATTAACACGAAGGCATGTTAATACAAACCACGGCATTTGATATCCAGTCATGGAACACTAGCTTGAGAAAGAAACAAGTCAGTAGCATCTTTATCGATCATACAACATGATCAAAGGTGTTGTCCGAATCTGTAATCAAACCCCGGCCTTTGGTTTGGAAGACAAACGCCTTAACAAGACACGCCTCACCCCTGAAAATAGTATGTCATTACATGTACCTATATTGGGGTTGCACAAAGATAAAGATTTCACAGTTGTTAGTTATACATCTGTGAACCATTACATTTCTCGCCCGTGGAAAGTTGGCACATCTTTCTTTGATCATCTCACTGCTTAGTACGATGCCACCACCCCCCCCCCCTAATCCCACATTCCAGCTTATCCTAGAATGGTCCCATTAGTATCGCTAAGGAACATGGGGGTGTTTTGGTTGTGATAGGGCTTGTCAACATACGGGCTACGTCCTCATCACCCCCACAGGTGGTATGTATAAGTGCGCCGGCGCGCCGAGGCAGCAGACTGTACGACCTACCAACATGAACATCAGAAAAATAAACACTGACTTTGGGCGAAGTTAGAACTGGATGTTTGCAAAACATTCTTATGTAGACATGCATCTGTTATTTGTAAGTGTACTGCAAGAGTTTATATGTATGTCTTGCCATTGTTCTGTAAAGATTTCAACCAAACATCTCTTAAACGTTGCAATAGCAAATATGTCAGATATGTCGTTGAATGGTTGAATAAACATATTGACAATTGATAATAAGATATGAGTATTATTTTTTTTAATTACTGAAGCAACTGCTTTTATGTGTCGGTTGGGTATTTAATGGCTTCGGAGAAGGACATACTACAAAAATATTGTTATGATTATACCATCTTATCAACTGACATTAACCATTAACTTTTTCATAGCTTTGAAGATGGCAGTTATAATCGTTTCTATTCAAACATATTTGACTTATCGTTACTTCATATCAAATTAACAATTTAATAGATATTGAGATAGACGTTATCTTCATAATACATTTGCTATCTTCATAATACATTTGCCTTTACACATTAATAATCGGTGTTTTAAGTCTCTTCATGATATATCAAAATTCATCCAATATCTCTAGATAAAATCATAATTACTCCTAATAAATTTAAATCGAAGTGTAGATCTAATCTTATAAATAATCAATTATATTCTTTAGTTATCGGCATATGTTCACTAACTGTGGTCTTTAACAGTTGGAAAACATCAGTCTGATCTTAGTCATTTCCCGTTTTGAGGATAAATTAAACATTAGTAGCTTTAAACCAATTAAGAGTAATATACGTTATTTTCAGATATTGCATGAATGTATAAAACTAGTTTATACCTAACAACCTGTGTGCTAAATGTCCGGGGGGTCGGGTACTAACATTTGGATTTGTTGCTGTACACAAACATTGAGTTTTGTTTATTTTCTATATGCAAATCATATCTGGACAAACAACCTCATTGGATCACAGTCAGAATGTAGCTGTTGATATATGCCACTCCAAGAGGCTCCTAACGCCATCAACTTTGCATTTTAATAGGTCTTTTAACAATTTAAAAAGATCTATCTGTACTCCTTACCCCTGTGTTCTTAAAGGTTGTATGGTATGCCTCTATTAGAAATCAACAAAAACATGCTATTTGATAAACATACATATAAATCAATATGTAGATTAGGCTCACCACTTTATTTTTAAAATGCCAACCTATTGCAAATGGTCTGTGTATTTGCTTTTGGTTGAATATGATCCTACTAACTCCTGTTTGCCGAGTACTATCATTCATGTACATATATCACCCCTCAACTCTGCAGAAGCGTTGACACTTTGATCTTGTAGCCAATATGCAAGTTCCCCATTGGCTTCTTTGTTGTGCTATTTGCTAACCTTCACTTTCTCTCTGTTCAGAAGGAACTTGCCAGGCCTTCTACAGTCATGTCCCGATTGAAATCAGGTGCCCAGGTTAAAGTTTAATGGGGTCAAGTGTCGGTCAAGCCTGCGCTCCAGACATAAACCTATCAATCATCTTTGACTTTAGCATTAAATTGTCCAATCAGATGTTTTGTGTTTGTACCAACTACTCACTCTGATTCCATGCTGAACAACAAAACTTGTTTCTTTTAAGAAATGAACTATAATTTACCGTTCTATCGGCTCACTGACCACCCTCAGACATAAACACCAAGGGGACACGCCCTCTAGTGCCCTACAGAATTCCAAATGAACTTATTTCCATAGGCCGTAGCTTCCAGACCATGTTGTCAGAATAAAAGCATGAATTACCTCCATGCTACGTATCACCACAAGAAGCCATTCACTGCGAATGTTACACACAATGATATGAGCGGAGTATTGGAAAATATGATTCATTAACAAAGACATAGAATTCCATTCCTGAAAAATAGTTATTGAATAAAACAGGGGTATATTCGTCAACCGTGAGGCTTTGCAAGGTTCATAGTACATGTATTGGGGAGTATTAAGTAATACTTTGATGAGTACAGTTATGTTAGGAAACGTGGATAGAAATCGTATATCCCTTTCAATTTTACACCAAATCTGTTAAGATCTTCCGAAGATAACATTATCATTCTTAATTCGTATTTGAATGAGGGTTAATGGTTTCAGTGAATTTTATTTATGTTTGTGTTATGTGTTATTTTATATCATTGAAATATTGTTCTCATTCGAGTTAGATGAGTGTATTGATAGATAATTCTGAACATGCTGTATGTATTCCATATCAATTAATTTGGTTTAGTGGAATTGATACAAATTCTACAAATATGTCAATTGATTACCCCTAGGTCCTTGGCAAAGATTTTTGGGTAGACTCCTTGAACATGTTTCAAATTGACAAACCAATTCATTGATGAAATGTTGAATGTCTAGGCTGTCATACAAGTCATGCTACCTCCATAGCAACAAACCCCAGGCCGGGTGTGTGTTACACAAGATGCAAAACAGGATATCCCTGTTACATAATCTGCCATCTTGCCTCAGCCTCGTTTCCAGATGATGCATCCCAATGCGAGTTGAAACATCCGCCAAAGGTTAGAAAGTTCACTTGGTGACTTCTATCCATCAACAAAGTTTTGGTTCTTAATTGAAGGCCAAAAAAGACTAGATTACGTCACCTTTGATGTTTATAACTATATATGATATATTAGATACTGCCAACCAAAAAAGAAAGCGCCATCTATCATCCTGGAGCTTGGCTTCCAATATTCTACTTCAAATCCTCTTCACCATTCTATACAGTATCCCTTTCATGTTTGGTGATATCTATCTATATTCTGGTATTCCACTATTTTAGCTTTTCGTTATTATAAAAGTAGGCAAATTACAAGAATACTATTTTATACAATCATCAAATATCACAATGTGTATGTTGTGAGGCTATATACATAAGTTTACCTGCCTAATTTCCCCAGCAGCGTAATATCCAAAATTGTCTAATGGGCTGTTATAACGTTCTTTATGGGTGGTAGGTGTGTGATTAAGTCATAAGCCTAAATGGCCGATTGATCTTTTACCTTCTGGAATTGAGAATCTCATAATGGGCCTAATTTTACACTTCCACACGCTTCAGGATTGCTGGACCTTTCATTTCATGCTAAAGAGCTTAGTATAACATTAAAATGCACTAAACTAAAACTGACGCAGTTTTGTTCATGTGGTATGCAATATATATATAATATTTTATATATATTATACATATATATGTATATATATATATATGACATATAACATAAAACAAAAAAACACATTTGTTTGTACCTACCTCCATATGTCAGAAAGTACGAAACATGTTTAAGCAGCATAATGGGAAGATAAGCACCATAATGTGAGCAATTGCATAGATAATGATCTGATGTTTAACAATGTGGACAAACATTTGGGTAACAATATCGTGCCTGTGGACCCATATGATTGTATTTATTTTCAATGATTGCAGCAAAATGGAAGCTTAACAAGGATAGAAGTGGCCAGCATTCAAGAAACTTGTGTAATAATGGAAAATAATTACTCAAATTTCCTAATGTACTGAACCATGTCTAATGTACTCAAAGTATAGGAAACACAGATGTTTTCATATAAAAATAAAATACTGTGCCACAAACATTCAATTACATATTAGCAAAAATATTTGAGGAGGTACGATTTTCCCATAATATGTAGAATAATCTCTTGTAGTGTATATCGGAAACTGTCTGGAAAGTCATTATGTATAACACAGCAATAAACGAGTGACTGGGAAGCTTGCAAGGTATGAATATAGAGGGATGGGCAAATCTTGTTTACTCTTGGCAGGAGAAGTCTGAGCTTGACTTCTGCAGGACATATGTCCCCCGGCACACAGTCCCTAACCATTTGCATACACATACACAGTCAGTGGCAAAGGGGATCCTGTCTCATGACATAGAGGAAACAGCAAATATTTATTTTAATACATATTCTAATTTTGAGATTGATATATATATATATATATATATATATATATATATATATATATATATATATATATATATATATATATATATATATATATATATGTGTTAAAACATGACTTCAGAAATTCTCAGAATAAGTTAAAGTGTACAATGAAAGCTATTCATCTGCATTATTCTATGCAACTTATGACGCAGCATTGTACCTTCAGAAATAACTGAATAATCATGTGCTATTACCGAGCATGGGCTGTTTAAATCTGTACTTATAAAAGGGGCATTCCAATAACTAGATAAGCAAGCAAGATAACATTGTAACTGCTGTGCAATCACCTGATTATGGCATCAACAATATTCCTTAGTTAAATGTTGTAAAGAACTGTTGTACCTCATTCATAAACTATTTTCAAAAGGACTTGCACCAGAAAATATTTTCTAACTTTGATTTGGAAAGACTACATTTTCCTAAAGCTTATGTAAAATGTCACCTTTGTTCGTTGTGTGACCCATCAGTCCTAGATGGCTATAATTCTATATATCAAGAGTCATATAGTGTTAGATACGAAGGTGTGATTTGAGTGTTGGTCTTGCTTAGTATGACAGATTTACAAACTGTAATAGATCGTCTCTCAGCAAGGGGGTGTAATTCTGGAAATTTTTACTAATTAGTCCAGTGGTGAGGACGATCCCTGTTGCTTACCCTCGCAGCAAGAGCCTGGAACACTGACTGTGGCGCCAGTCAACACAGGTTAATTCATATGGTATCGTTTATTAGCTGGAGCGAGATGCAAAGTCTTTCCGAACATTGAAGAGATGCCAGGGGAAGATGTGGAGGAATATTTGGCATTCACTTCCGGGTGATGCGCAGGAGACGCCATTTCACATATGGGTTCCATTCCTCAGGACAACTAAATCCGTTTGTGTTAGTAAGCCAGTATGTCACTCGGTGTGGGTGGGAGCAGTCATTAGCTGACATATCAACAAGATAGAACTTCTTGTGCTGTAATATACTTGTCTACATCCTGTATCATAGTTCCTTCTTGCAATTCCTTTGGAGTGAGATATACAGATATATACATATATATAAAACCTAACTGGTGGTGGACAGGTTTTGCCATTGCTTAACATCAAAGTCCATGTTAACGGATATATAGCTATCACAATTTACCTTCTACATTGGTGAGTGTATTTATGCTTATTTTCTGTGATTAACTTAGTGATGTCAAACCTTCAGAAAACGTTTTGTTCTGTACGTTTGCTTGCTTTATATCTAGTTCAATTGTACCTCTGATAAAGTCTATCACCCTTTGTGCCACACTACCCTTTAAATGCATTGCATATCACATGTGTTATAAAGTGATTGATATGGACTAGTTATAAAACAACGCCATTTCTAAAAGTCAACATTTACGATTATATCGTGAGTCGATAAATTAAACAACACTTCCCATGAATTCACCATAAAGGTCAGATGAATATTAATCTAAAGAATGTATATTCAAATTGCCTGATTGGAAATATGATTATCGTGTTATATCTAAAATTAGAAAGCTGGCATAGTTGCAATAATGATATAAGTACGCATTTTATATATCATATGAATATGTTGACATTTGAATGTCCCGTACAATATAGTATTATGCAAGACGTCCGAGTCCCTTTAACAAATGTCAGGATGAGTCTAGTTTTTTGGAATATTTATAATATTTAGTTAGGTATGTTTTTACTTTAATTGCGGACAATGCTTTACAAATGATTCCAATGATATCAAAGTCAACATGTCCAGTTTTGCTGTACATGTTACAGACTGACACAATAGTCTGTTTTATAGAGTTTCTTAGAGATTATCACAAATGGTAAAATGCAAACATAACAATGGCTCCATTCAAACTTTACTTGATTTTGACTACAACTGAGTTCAAATACAAGGACAACCATTTCATAATAATTTACTAACCTTAAGGTTTACAATTTGTTTTAGATAAGGCATATTCAACCAAATATTGGTCCAAAACTTGTTTCCAGTTGCAGGACAGACAGCTGCCTGAAGAACATAACTGCTTGTTATCTCTTTAGGAGCCCTGAATCTAAATGATTTGTATATTATCTACACAAACTCCCTTTTCGATTATCAAATCATTTATAGTGACGCTACTGTCTCAGTACCGTAACTGGTACCACATCATAGTTTATTTAGCATTAACTAAATTATGCTCTGTTATATATCATTATGCCGTTCGGTAAGACAAAATAAAGGTCAAGCGTAACATTTTAATCTAATGTAACATTCTGAGTATTAAACCAACCTATCCTATGCTAGTAATGTTGAGGTTTTAGCAAATTAGACAAAAACACCACTGTGGCACAGAAGTAAAGTTTAACAAGCACCCAGTTCTCTTAGCTGTACAAGAGGGTATTTGTAATATAGAGGTTTGAATGACAACATCTTGCGCCAATAGTTCTCTGCTTTCCCGGTAAGCCTTAGGCTAGTCTGAAGAAACCCAATATAGTATTTGATACGAAAACATAGGTGATTTCTTCACTGCTATCTCCCGGCACACTCGAGTGCGAGACGGGCGGGGCGGCGTGAGGGTCGCGTGGCGGATGCTCCCCGGGGTAAGCTGGACTAGCCCCGAGACCACCACCTTCCCTCCCGTCTGAGCTCAAACCTCGGTCATTTTGCTTATGAGTTCCGCACACCGACTGCTCACTTTTTAAATCCTTGTCTATTTACTGTCATTGCAGGCAGACCAGAAATCAGCTGATTGTGTCAGACATGCAGTTCCGCTGGACACAGCAGGAGAGAGGATTTTACCATCAAAGCAAATGGGTTCAAGTCAGTGTTTCATCACGTGGGCAAGATACTAAACCCCACCAATGAGGACTTTCTCTGTCAAGGGGTGTCCCTGTGCTGTCTCTGACGCAACTGTAAAAATAAGTCTAGCTTCTCCAACTACCACTCCACAGAACTGTTATTTAAAAGAGGATACAACTTGGAGCCAAAGTAACAGTTGTTATTCCCACAGAGGCTGTGTTGTACCTGCTTCTGTCGGATAATATTCAAGCAAGGATTACGCCTTACCAAGCAAATCCTGTCTAGCGTCTTCCATCATCGCTCATTATTGCCAATTTGTCACGATGAACACAGCTAGTTTCTGGTTGTCACTTATTCTGAGCCTCTTTGGACTGGAAATGGGACGAGGCCTGCCCCGAAGCATAAGAATAGGTAAGTGTGTGAATATTTTGCCTAACATTTCCATTGATCTACATTTGTAATAACACAATATCGCACATTTCTTTATATCAGCTCAAAAATTAAATGTGTTTCATTAGAGAATGCATAGAAACAATCTTGCCAAATTAAAAATCTACCTGCCAATAGATAGAATTATAACTTTTCAGAGGAACCGGAAGTGAGCTGTTGATCTGTTCTTAGATATCGATTAGGCACATATTTTCGTGTAGCTCTGTGGCGTAGTTTGGCACTCCATCCATATGTCGATAGGATTATCGCAATTGCCCGCCATTGAGTTCAATATGCAGACGACATTTCCGCTGAATGGTCTCACGAGACTCGGTGACATGCACGGCCTGATTACCCTCACAGACGAGATTTGGCTAGAAATACGAGGATTTGGGAAATTCACATGTGAACTCTTTGTTACTCACACTCAACGAACCCTCTTTTCTAGACCAACAGATATCGAAATCGAAAGATGTCTCCATAATCAAATATTTCCACGTTTTTTTCATGAAACTCGCAAGATGTTTTTCACAGATGCATTCCCACATTTTCTTCTAACAAATCGTATAAAGTTTAAATTTAGAAACATATTTTTCTCATGCCAAATTAAAAAAATACTTATTGATTCACTAAAATATCCTATACTCTATTTAAGTCACTTTTAACAGCTACAATCAATTTATCAGAATGACCCGATATTTTAGAGCAATCAGTTGGAGTTGAATGAACTTGACTGTCCCCTAAGTAACTTGTATCTCTGCTCCCCATGTTAAGCTAGACAATTAAGTTCTCTAGCTCGATTTGGCCGGGATCTCTAATCGTTTTGGGTTTCCCTAACAGAGCGGGGGATTCCCTCATCGATCTGCTCTGATATTGAGTTGGCCTGAACGCTAGCCTCGTTAGCAAACTGCCACTAAGTGATCCTAGCGTCTGCACACTGGAACAAATTGGAAAGGTGTGTCTGGCGGTGCGTATCCCTCTAGGAAGGGTTGCTACCACAGCTAACCCCTCCTCCTCCACCCTCTTTGTCTCACTTTGATGCTATGATAGAACTTTCTCACAAATTATCGCTCATTAAAGCAGCCATGTTAGTTACGAACTTCATGTTTAATGCCCATCTATAATAGAGCCTCATTTCCGGTATGGGGTGACTTACGCGTCCAATTATTAAACGAGACCCACTTCGGTATACAGTGTTAGTTAGCTTCACTTTTATTACTTGAATTATGCTTCCTTTTTGTGATTTTGATGATGAATTATTACTGCTTTCATCTGTTGATGGATTGTGGCTATTCTAATGATTATTTATAGTCATAAAGCATGGCGGGATCATGTAAATCTGTCCAGCGTAGTGATATGGACTGCAAGAAACAATGACATTGATTAGACTTGACACTCCACATGTTACATAATCATTATGTCCAATTTGTTTAAAAACAAATCAATGCTCATAATGTCTTTAGAGTTTTTCTTTCAAATGTCATGCAATATATATATAGTATCCTCTCCTTTTCTACAACCTGCAATCTAAAATCCCACAAACAATAAGAGATACTATTCCTTTTGCACATTAAATGCATGGAAAATTTATAGCTTCTGTTAGGTAAGTAGCTATGATGGGTCCCAAATTCATGTCAGGCTAAGTTATAAACCTTGGCTTGGTAATGATAAATGTGACAAAATAATGACCAAATGAACCAATTAATGACTATCCAAGCCAATTAATGTTTTTTGTGACTGACATAATAGGTTTATCATCCAAATAATGATTATATATAAACTAGATATTATTTTACGATAACGAATAAACAAATTCGATGCAGACCTTATAAATCCAGATTAAATCTAAATGAATGAAAAAACATGACATTCACAAGCTAAACATGACTTGATAAGCTGGTTTAGGACTCTTTTAACCAAATATCGAAAGTCGCTGTTTAACGCAAACCAAACTATTTGAGAAAATATATATATATATATCACTGGTTTAGCTAAGAGAACACTTCATAAGCTACATAGGTTGAACAAGCTTAATCATCATTATTTAGATTAAGTATCTACACCGAGTTTTACTCTTTAGATTATTGGTGAGGACGTTTCTATTCCAACGAAAATTCCATGTCTCTCTCAGAGCTGTCTGCCATAACAGACCAAAGGTCATAACCACCAAATGTTTGTTTCAAATATAAAGGTCACAGACAAATGTAATATCTGAAAATAGAGTGCTGCAAAGTTCTGTTTAATGAACAGAACTATACTTGGATTGACGCAAATGTCGATAAAGGGTCCCCATTCCAATAACCCCAGGAATAGATCAATGGTTAATCAGATGGATTTATTATTTAAGCTCTCTGATATATTGCCTTATGTAACCATCACGTATTCTACCCTGTAATTTGAAAGACATTCTCACAAAATTGAGAAGATAAGAATCTTCAACTGAGATATCGATCTCGTGGACACAACTACCTCTTAATGTTTAATAGTAATAAAGGTTACATATTTGAATAAAAAAAAGCCAAAAGACATAGTGCAACGTATTAAATATGATGTCCTCTTTCGGAAAATGAATTTCAACCAGAGGAAATAAATTGATTGCCGGTAAAGAATCTACAGGACGGGTGACTTTCTCGGCATGAATAATTCAGGAACAGATGGGAATGGCAAACATGGCAAATTTAACATTAACATCTATTAAACAATACTGTTTGCTGCCTTAAATGGTATTCTATTTCAAATGATTTTACTAATTGACACACATTGGGAATCCGTCCTGGACGCATTCATTGATCGCGTGTGTTTAACTTCGTGTTAACACAAAATAATTAAATGTTGAGTTCAATACTTTTCTTGTTTGATTTCGCGTTATACATTTAATTCAATTAGGCATTTAAAGGCATGTTTATGAATCGAATTCTCAGCTTATTCCGTTTCGTTTGTTCAAAGAGGAATCCACTTCTCTGCACTGTAAAACAACAGCGCAAACCGAACATTTCAAGATACATGTACCCCAAACTACAACTGATTGTTCAGGATTATTGGCTTCTCTCCTTATTATATGGATTGATTTTGAGAAAATGAATATCGCCTTCTTTTTTCTTTGGATTTTTTTTAGAATATGTCAACATTCTTGGGATCAGGATTAATTGTTTAGGATTGTATATCAACATGGTGGATATAAGGATTAATTGCTCAGGATTGTTTGTCAACATTCTGGATATTAGGATTGAATGTTTAGGATTGTATATCAACATTCTTGATATTAGGATGGATTGTTTAGGATTGGATGTCAACATTCTTGATATTATGATTGAATGTTTAGGATTGTATATCAACATTCTTGATATTAGGATTGAATGTTTAGGATTGTATATCAACATTCTTGATATTAGGATGGATTGTTTAGGACTGTATATCAACATTCTTGATATTATGATTGAATGTTTAGGATTGTATATCAACATTCTTGATATTAGGATGGATTGTTTAGGATTGTATATCAACATTCTTGATATTAAGATGGATTGTTTAGGATTGTATATCAACATTCTTGATATTAGGATTGATTGTTTAGGATTGGATGTCAACATTGTAAATATTGGGATTGAATGTTTCGGGTTGTATGTCAACATTGTAGATAATAGGAGTGAATAATTAGCATTGTATTTTACCGTTGTAAATATTAGGATTGATTATTTAGGATTGTATGCCAATATTCTTGAAATCAGGATTGATTGTTTAGGATTGTATATCAACATTCTTGATATTAAGATGGATTGTTTAGGATTGTATATCAACATTGTGTATATTAGGATTGATTGTTTAGGATTGTATGCCAACATTCTTGATATTAGGATTGATTATTTAGGATTGTATGTCAATATTCTTGACATCAGGATTGATTGTTTAGGATTGTACATCAACATTATATATATTAGGATTGATTGTTTAGGATATATACCTCTATTTGAAGAAACATAGGGTAGGACAGTAAATGCAATGCTAATATCAAGTTGAGTTGATTAAGATTGAAAAAAAAACATTTGGAAGAGTCATTGACAAATACAACTGATTAATTTTATGAGCTAAAAAAAGTACATCGTTTAAGCATCAACATTTAAATGAGTGAAATATTAATTTGTAAGAATATGAATATGTCGCTAATCATGATGTCGGCATGGAACTGTGAGCCCTTTTACAATAGCATAATGTGTGAATAACCATTTCATTGAGGTGTCAATCCCAGATCAAGCAGCATAAGTTATATCCGATAATTTAATTATCCCACTTGAGTGACCGCTAATTAAACCACACACTCGGGTTGTATTGGATTAGTCTATGGGAGTTCAGTCTGCTTTGCTAATTCGCTATTAAAGCCTTCATGTTCCTAATGTAACAAAGTGCAAAAGATAGGGAGTTCACCACTCTATAAAATATATATAATAAATATCTTATATATAAAATGGCTCTTCGTTTTGTTGAATAGGATGTCAATCTTTATGAATAACCTCAGGGCAGTCTCCAATCAACTGTTAAAAGTAGCACAATGTTTTACTGAAATTGGAAAATTTCTAGTGAGCAGTTAAGCCATAAACCGATGGAACCTGACCCTGTTCGATACGAATTCAATTTTCAAAGCCTCTATACAGACAAATTAGACCATCCTGATTTGTTTAAGTGCCACTCATTGATGCGAAAGCATTCGCTTGTTTATAACCATATACAGTGCAGGTTGACCTTTTACCGTGATAAATGAACCATGGAATAGTTCAAGATGGCGCTCTTGGAACGCTGGTCTGACCAGAGGGACGCCGCTAGCTAACACTCTGTCTGGTTCCATAAATCCAGAGAATGTGAAATTAGGAACTCATCACTTGATTGATTTTGGTGCTTTAAATTGATTAAAGTGTATCTCCTTGCTTCATTCTCCGAAAACATTTTTTTATTTTCATATGATATAATCATATACAAGTCTTGAAACAGATAACTGTTATATTAGATACATAACTTTATTTACTTCTTAAATTAAGCATAAATGCTGCTAACTCACCAATCTGTCATGATATAGCATTTTGTAGGACATTATTATAATTTATTTTTTTTTTGCAGTAATTTGAATAATACATATTTATATAGCTCTAAATTAGACCAGACCTGCTCATGGCGTTCTATTATATTGCAATTTTGTGAAGTCCATTCATTAAATTTTGTAAACTTACAATGAACCTGAAATAATTAACAATTAATTAAATACCCAACAGTGAAAATAATATTTATTTTTATGCGTACATTGATTAAAATAGGCAAACAAAAGTGTTTGAATATGATTCTTGTTTGTCTCCCTAGTTTCAAGGTCATGCCCGAAAGGCAAAGTACTGAAAATTGCCTGGAATGAATTGCCTATGTCAGCCACTGACATTCACAACCCAAGTAAAACTCTCTCCTCTCATGTAGAGTTTGCACTGTATATTTTGATAAAGTAGACTCTGAAAAAAAATTATTTGGGAAAAAACCCTGAGAAGAAAAAACTTATCATTGTAAAAAAATACTAAAAAAAGAATTTAAATGGACTGTGATCATTGCATATTAAATTCAAATGTATTTACTTCAGTGTGAATGAACACAAGATTATTATGTGAATGGACACAGGATACTTCAAAATAAATTAATAATAGTGTCTGCACCTCATGTGAATGAATGTTTCTGCACCTTATGTGAATGATAGACAGACACCAACACATCCATTAAATTAAAGATGGGTACACCTTATGTGAAGGAAATGGCCATTACAACTGTTATGAATGAAAAACCAAGACGTCTCATGTGAAAGGTGCACACATCTCATGTGAAAGGTGCCCACAGCTCATGTGAAAGGTGCCCACAGTTTATTTCAAAGGTGCCCACAGTTTATGTGAAAGGTGCCCACAACTCATGTGAAAGGTGCCCACAGCTCATGTGAAAGGTGCCCACATCTCATGTGAAAGGTGCCCGCATCTCATGTGAAAGGTGCCCACAGCTCATGTGAAAGGTGCCCACAGCTCATGTGAAAGGTGCCCACAGCTCGTGTGAAAGGTGCCCACAGCTCATGTGAAAGGTGCCCACAGCTCATGTGAAAGGTGCCCACAGCTCATGTGAAAGGTGCCCACAGCTCATGTGAAAGGTGCCCACAGCTCATGTGAAAGGTGCCCACAGCTCATGTGAAAGGTGCCCACAGCTCATGTGAAAGTGCCCACAGCTCATGTGAAAGGTGCCCACATCTCATGTGAAAGGTGGCCATAGCTCATGTGAATGAAAGAGGATAAGCCTCTTTTGAACAGACGATGACTACACCTTTTTTAATGTTAGCCAACTAAATAAACCATCAGACCTTTTTCACAATTTGTACCTTTTGAAATGAAAAATGCTTGTCTTTATTGCCAGTTTCTTCATGAGTAAAAGCAAATAGAAGTGTATCAAATATTAACGAATTATCGGAATTGCAACTAAATGCATATATTTTTTTATAAGGAACATTTGAGTCAGTCCCCAATTTAGATTACATATCATACATACCCAAGATGTGTTGTATGTGTGAAAGATTGCTCATTTAAATGATTAAATCGAGAAAGCCTATCAAGTTGATCTATTCAAAAAGATGAATATAGATAGGTGATTCTATTGATGTTCATTACCTACTTATATAGTTGAATTGTCCTATTTGTCCTATTTGGTAATGCAATTTTAAAGTGATTAAATTATAGATTTATTCTCCACATATAAAGTATTTCTTTAAATCAAAATGAAATATGTCTTTGTTAATGAAAAATCTCATTTTTTTCCAGCTATTATGCTCAGCTATTGCATGTCTGTCCCTTTGTATTTCTATTCAAATAGTTTTCTCGAGCTACTCTCAGAGGATTCAACCAAATAAAATCTCCTTTTTACATCAATCTTAAAAGTTATTGTCACTGAATTCGTATTGAATTGAAATAAAAAAAATGATAATAAATGGCATGAAAATATTTTTGAATAAAAGACCAATTACAGAGAATTGGATTGGAAATCGTTTCTTCTATCTTCAGTATTGTCACTTTGAAAACTAATTAATTTTTATTATCTACTTTGAGCATTCATAAAACAATTATGAACTGTTATGAACAAAACATTTAATTAAAAATGAGGGAAAAAACTACGTTGGATCGCCATACGGTACATCCAAACTGCTTAAAAGATTTTTTAGTCCTCAATGGAATATCACTTTAGCTTAAATATATGAAAAGAATAGGTTTTAGTCCTTGCATTTTATCTTTTTTTCATTTATATTCGATTCCAAGGTTTTCCTGTAGCACCAATCCTACATGTTTTTGAGTGTTGTCTTCTTGTACCAGTTTTATGTCCACTTAGTATCATAAAAAAAAATATTAGAGATTTGTAAACCTTCATATTGTGGTTAACAGCTCCTGTGGCCACTGTTTTATAATCTTTAAACAGCCAATTTGGACATGAAGAATGGAAGGATACTACTTTTAAAAAAACGCAACATTTTTTTAGAATCTCGTTTTTTTTTTGTATATGTCAGCAGTGACCGGATGGTAGCTAAGCTATTTCCGGTATAAAATTGACATAGGTTGATCTCTCAATTTCCTGCAGTTTCCCGGCATAAACCTGGACTGGTAGCCATGTCAAACACTGCAAGATTTAAAGCTTTTATGAAACTAACATGACAGGTAAATTGAGCTTAGGTTTGGTTGCTTTACCCTCAAAGTTACAGTACCAATCACGTGGAAAACCTTTTTTCGCCCAATGTGATCCGGGAGATGATATGCACCAAATCTCCCAAAGGACGATCCTTTATCCAGCATCTACTCCTTCCTCTCATCTCTTATCTTAAATAGTGCGAGAATCTAATCATGCATGGAAAATGGATGCCCTCTGGTGATCACCGCCGGCCTCTGGTGCGGGGCTAGGCCCTAATGCTATGTGATGTTCTGATTTGCTGTGACTCCGCCTGAAGATTTGGGCTGTATATATGTCAATTTACATGTTTATGAGCTACTTATGACATATATCCTGTACCAAAATGCCAGCCAGACACGATCTGATTGAAATTCACTGACATCACAGAAATCATTTTTTGATTTTTTTTTCTTCCATTACACTGAGCAGATTGTGGCTTTCTCGTTCAGACGTACTTTTATTGGAATATATATATATTTATATATCTTGAAACTCTTGAACAGATCTTATGTATTCGGAGCAGGGTGTATATCTTCTCCAGCAAACATCTCTGTCTAAATGTATGCTTATGTTCATATTGATTAGAAGCTTACATTCATATATCAACATACGTCTTCCCTTACTTCTTGTAGCCTTGCAATCTGGTTTCAATTAGCCCCTGGCTTTGTTGTTTGGGATGCAATGCGTGCTTTGACGGCACTTGTTTATTACTATAGAACAAATAACATTTTAGTTATCTCCTCATTCCATCCCATTTCTATAACGTTTTTGCAGGAAAATACATTGATCGTACGTGTCACAAAACTTGTTTTGCTTTTCTTAAACTCTCTTTCGGTTTACTGTTCTTCGGATCATTCACTTCCGGTATATCTTTCACATTCATGATAGAATCGATGACATATCTAAGATATATATTGAGTTGGATAAGTTAATGTATTCTATTTTCCTAACTGGAATCCCCATTTTACTTCCATACCTGTGCCTATTTGTTGTGGGAAGGTAATACAAGAAACTACTGAAGGACTCCATGGAATGTATATTGGCTTTCACCCAAAAGAGATTTGTAACAGTATTTCAGCTGGCACCTCTGGTTGAGCAATTCTAACTTCTGTTTCACACTTGCTAATGAATGACTTGCCACAAGTGCCTGCTTCCTTAGGAACCTGTCAGGCTTGTTACTTCCTTCTTCGCAGCTTTTCTCCTGTTCATTACAGGTGCTTGCTTCAGTTCCGTGCTATTTGTAATATATGGGTCCATTTAGTTAAAATGTCTCTGTCATTATGTTCCTCAGGCATTAGATTTATGCAAGTGATAATTAAGAAGAAACTTAGAAAGGAATAGGTACCGATTGTGTATGGTGTTAATGTACAGTATTATTTCACAGCATACATTTCAATTAGCAGTGGTGTGGAAATTATAAAATGTTGAATAACTTAAAAAGAATATACATACATATATATACAAAGATATATGTATACAAAGATATATGTATACAAAGATATATGTATACAAAGATATAATATAGATATATATATATATATTAATATATATATATAGTGTTTTGGACTTCAGACAGACTTCTGGATATCATATATATATATATATATATTAATATATATATATTAATATATATATATATAGTGTTTTGGACTTCAGACAGACTTCTGGATATCATTCCATCTACTAATCACTGATTTACATTCAATAAAATGTTAGTTTGACCCCACATTAGAATGACCTTGGTAGTTTTCTCTATGCGATATTATCAATCCAAAGACCTGACAGTCAAATAGGTAGGAGAAAATGAGATAACAGCACATGACAGGAGGATGAGGGAGGCAGGTGTGAAGACAGTCTCACTTGACTCATCCCAAAGATAAGCCACAATCTCTTGTATTATCCTGATTGTATGTTGGGGTGGAATAAGGGAAACTCCATCCCACATCTCTCATAAACGTGTTTACATTTTATTCAGTCATCAAGGAATGCTGAAAAGTTTGTTTTCTGGAAATTAATATAAATATGCGATAAATAAGCAAGGTATTGTGTGGTGAAAAACTGTTATCTGGATACATATGTAGCCATTGAGGTTAATTTTAAACATCTGAAAGCATCATATTTATAATGTACCTACTTAACCCGTCCCATGCAGTTAGACTACAACACCAAGTTAAGATAAAGAACGCGGAAGAGGCGAAGTTCAAACATTCCACTTATACCTTGGCATAGATCATATTGGAGTATATTCATTGAGGAGTTATGCACAGGCCTTAAATTACCATACTTTCAAGCTAGGTCACATTATCATTTACTTGAAATCTTGAATATTCTGAAACTGTCGCCTGGGATTGGCATTGTGATATGGGATCTGCAGTTTACATGATCCATGATAGATTATCAAAAGAATTTATTTGCTGCTGAAGATCTACAAAAGATATTTGAAGATATAAAAAAATATAAAATGCAAACGACAGCCATTACATGTGAATCATAGCTTCAAGTAACTTCTTATTCCTGTACAATATAAATTCAGTATATGAATAAAGTATATGTGCTCCTTGATGTTTAATAACTTTGCCAAAACTACATATCATCTTCTTATTGTCAAGACACACACTTGATTTCTTACAAAGCTGTGTTCCTTGGTCGTTAGCAATATGATTTATATTTCAAATCTTGCTCTTGGCTGCGGTTCACGTTTCTGATCAATCAAATGTCAAACAATGTAAACTTTATGATTATACGCTGGCTTCAACACAAAGAGGTTCCTGACCATACATGTACGATACATCATTAACTTTGTACTCCAGACCACTATGATTTGTTTTTTATAGCCATATTATTATTTACGAAAAACTTTATTGTTGTGAAATCGCACATTTATGCATTTGTTACCGGATAGAGAGAACTTCTTGTTTTTAATATCTGGATTCAGGTATGACAGAAAAAAAGCTTTTTTCCTCAACTTTGGTACCTTGGTCAAATCATAAATATCGCAATTACTCTAAGATCACAAGGTGCGCCATTTCAATGTAAAGAGTAAAGCAAGTACATTTGCGTGCTAGACCCTTAAACAGATTTTGAGACATTTTATGATTAGCGCACAACCGTATTTTTCATAGCTTGGTTATCAGTGTCACAACTGCTTTTATCGCTAATGCAGTACATTTGTGTACCTGTGAATGCATTCGCCCCTCTACCCTTTAATCTCCTACTCTGTTCCATCTCAGAGTGTCCCAGTCGCAGTCACTTTAAAATCATCATGTTCAACCTCAACAACACTGATTGTTTTATGAACAAATATGGTGTATTCTATATACCTAGCTACAACATTATCAAATTTATCTTCGTCGAGACAAAATGCAATTCAATACGGTCCTTCTGCTAATACAATGGTTTACTATTATTAATTTTTTCATGTAATCTGATTTTCATACAATGATTTTGTAGCATATTATGAATTGGGGTAACCAAACACGTTCCTTACGGAAACAATCAACAGTATCAAGGTCCCTAAGAGATTTTTATGGGATGTTCGATCAGCTTTCGGCCATCTTGGTTTTGGTGATTTCACAGCTTGACTAAATCAATCACAAATTATTCCCCGGAAACACAAAACGTTTGAATGTATTTGCCGCTCTCTCCCATTCAACATTTTAATCCCCCACGACGTCCAAAATCAAGTGTATTCTCCCATGGAAAAAACATATCTTGATTTGTTAACTTCATCTTGCAACATCTTGTTTAGTATGTAAATGTCAAGTTACATCTTTTCGTGATGGATTCTGACAATGTTGTGGTATTCCGTGACAATATTGATGGATTTTACAACCCATGATAAGCATCCCTACATCCGGTCAGATATGTAATCCGCATTTAAAGCATTCGTGAAATGAGGTTTTCAAGCACTTTTTACTCGCATAATATAAATATTTATACCCCAAACTTTGCGATTAAATGTTATGACCCATTATATTTCCCCTACATAAATTTCTGTGCCATTTGAAAGTGGATGAGTCTTCTGCTAAAATCCAGATTGGACACTGTAAACAAAGTTTGTTTAGCTGACCAGTGACCTAGTGCAAACACCTGCTTAGTAAAGTTTTGTTAACTTTGGGGCACCTTCAGATTGGGACAATGGAGTGATTTGGTTTACAGAGGCCTGTCCATTAATGTTTGTCCATTGGTACATACCTTACAATCTGACAAACCACATCAGAGGTCACATGATTGTATACACATGGCCACCTGGTGGCCATAAGAGTACAATAACCATGGTTGGTGTATTTTGGTTGATTTTAGTGAGATAGCTTGCTTGTATCACAGTTTAGTAGCAACATATAATTTAAGAGTACCCGAAACCTTTGTAAAATTGCCTGTGACCTCTCTGATGCCTGTGACCTCTCTGATGCCTGTGACCTCTCTGATTTCATGAATGCTTTAACACTTCTCATTCATGGTCAATTGAATTCCTCACACACCCTGAACAATATCAGCTAAATTATAGTTCATTATATTGACATAAACTGACATACACGTGTCATTAAGAAGCATAAATGTTGATTAATTAAATTGCTTTTATTGAATAGAATCACAAAGGGTTCCTTGCGATCAAAGTGTGTGTAATTTCATGGTTTTATTGGATTGACACATGATAATCATTCTGAATCTCATTAAAGTCATGATTATATTAAACATGTGATATATCTGGTTTGACTTCTTTACAGGTGGCCTATTCGAGCACGACTTCAGGGGACAAGAGCTTGTATTCAAATATGCAATTGAGAAGATAAACTCGCGGAGGGATCTTCTTCCATTCACCAAGTTAACTTATGATATTCAAGAAACACCTACAGACGATAGTTTTATATCATCTAAGAAAGGTAGGTCTTAATTCCTTCATTTTGGTATCGAATAGAGTTTGGACACAGCTGTATTCCATATCCTTGGGATTGATCTTTTTGATCTTTCAAGAAGTCAACATTGATGCCTCAGATCTGGCATGTTTATCAAACATGTAGAGAGTTTTTTTCACCGCTAGCCACATGTTAATTTTATTTTTCAATCAATTTTGGGATATGAAGGATGGGATCTATATTTACAAGTCTGTAATAAAAAAACGCAATCAGACTATTTCGAAATCATTTCTTGTCCACATACACCTGATCAGATTATTGCTTAATTTGAGCAGAGTTTTGTTTATTTTTGTAGGGTATTATTTATTTGCAGCATATATTGTTTATCTTAAACAGAGTGAAGTTCATTTCGAGAAGAATCTCACATCTATTGTTTCATACAACATGCAAGTACAAAAAACACAAATGTACATGAAAACTGTATTATCTTAAAGAGAAATATCAACAGAGGATGTTCTTGGTTTAAAGTAATTCTGAACAAATCAATATGTGAATGCTGCAGTACATGCACTATACACTGTAGAAAGGAATTATGACTTGAATTAAGAATAGCGCCACCTAGAGGGTATGACGTCAGCAGGGCGAAGAAAGGTACTCTTGACTCACGCCCTAGATATATAACTAACAGGTGGTGCGTCTGTGAACAAGAGGTCCAAGATGTGCTCCCCACGCTCCTGTAAGCAGTAGTTTGCTGTATTTCTCATACAATTTCCTCCATCCTGCTTTTACCTGTAAGGAGCGTGAGATCAGACGCCATGTTGCTCGACAGGTGCGCCACCTGGTTGAATATGCACAAATGTAAACACGTGACTCACAACCAAGTCTTGTTAGAGATTTCTTGCGCAGATAGAAATATTTGTTTCCCAAGATTCTTTACTGTTCATAATATCTTGCATCCGATTGTTTCTGGTGGGAGAAACACTGTTGACATCAGTAAATGCTATATTTATAGCTATACACTATATTACATGCCAAATGGATGGTGAGAATGAATTGAGGTGCTTTTTTATAGATACATTAAATTAATGTCTCTAATGGTAGGTCAGTCCTACAAGACAAAGAACTTCAGTGTCCACAACACTCCATTGTAATTTGCTATGTCATGAAAAATGTTTTTGGGATGACCAGGGATTAAAATTACGGGGCTGAAGTTTAAGTAAATACACCTTCACACCTTTCCAAAAGTGTTAGTTTACACTTGTGTTCAGTGACATGAAAAATATTTCCCATTCTTCTGTGTAGAATTCAAGGTAGTAAAAAGAATCAATATCTTTTTGAAAGTTGAGAACACCTGCAGATGGCATGAATGATTTTGTACAAGCGATTAAGAATTGTCGATTCTTGTGGGAATTGCTTTTTACTCATAGAACAAAACACAAAGCGCAATGCATCAAACGAATTTATGTTCTTGTGAAAATGGTGATACAATGAAGCCAATTCAAACGCTTGATGCATGATACACTGGGATTCTTTTTTTGGTTTGGATTTCTTTAAATTTGATTGAGTATATTTAAAACTGTCATTGAAACCTCACGATAATTAAGCATTGTCTGATAGGTATTTGCTTTCAAACAATATTTTCAAAAGTTAAAATGACATATGGAGGTTAGAAATATGAAAAGTTTTCGCTTGAAGATGTGATTTTCAGGTGTCAGATTTTGGTAAAATGATGAGCTAAGTACTGTTTTCATTGGGCTATAAAGTTGACAAAATCTGACCTCAACAACTTCTGAAAGTTTTTTGTAACACGGATGGTTCCTTTTTGATATCCACTGCCGACAGGCAGTGGATATCAAAAAGGGACTATCTGTGTTATTCTGTGATCGGTACGATCATGGGAAATGGGTAGTTGTTTCCTGTGGGTTGTAATTCGGTTTTTTCTGTGGTGATAATTGTTAAAGCAACTGACGCCACTGTGGAGTGTTCGTCGTCTGCTTGCGAAAGATTCCAATTCGCGCATGCGTCCGGCGAATGAATACATATCCAAAAGAAGTGAACAAAAGAAAAGAAGTGCGTCATGTAAACAAAGCAGAACGTTCAAAACAATGTCATCGTGTTCGCCCATTGTTGCATTAAATTATCTCTTTAAAATGCTTCCCAATCGCTAGAACAAGGAATTTTCAGTAAGTTTAGTTCAAATTCGGTCTTTGCCGATGGGTGATTGGAGAACACTAAAGTTTACCGGCTCGGCAAAGCCAATAGGCATCCCGCCGAAATGACACCATCGTCATCGCCCATCGCTGCACAAAATTATCCTTTAAATTGCTTGGAAATGCTTCCCAATCGCTAGAACAAGGAATTTTCAGTAAGTTTAATTCAAATTTGGTGTATATCGGACAATTAGAACAGAAATAACATGCAAAAGTCTCTGATCGATGACTTGCGATAGCGCCTGGGCGATAATAGAGCAACTTACATAATCGGGCCTGAAAAGGCACATCTTTGCATACATTTGTGCTACAGAAATCGTTCATATACCAAATTAAATGTTTTCAAAAGACAAATAAAGATAATTTCAACTGCCCCATCAGTTTGCAATAATTGTTTCATTTTGTGTTTTTTGTTTATTTTAATTTTTGTTTGTTGTAAATTTTGTTTTGTTTATTTTAATTTTGTTTTGTTTGTTGTAATTTTTGTTTTGTTTATTTTAATTTTTGTTCTGTTTGTTGTGAATTTTGGTTTGTTATTTTTTCCCCATCCGTGTTACATGTGGATCACCACTTTTTCTTGTTTAGAGAGGTCCCCATTCTATGCAATAAAACAGAGGTTGTTTTGGAGATTGACCATTTTTGTATTGAGCTGAGGATCTTGTCTAAAGAGTAAACCCGTTGTCTTTGTAAATCTGTGACCGGGTGGGTTGTCAAGGACCTGCGACAAGACAATTCGGTGAGGCAGCACTATAGCTGCTACGAGTAGGTCTCATCACGAAATAACTGAAATGATGTTGAAAGTGATGGAAATCCCCAAACACAAGTCATTTGTGTAGTTTTTAAAAGGCTAAATTTCAGGACTGATAACATATACCACTCCGATATTGGGTTTTAATAATGCACAGAATCAAAATTTATATTTTTACTTTGAAATACGAGTGAATGATTTGTAGATCATCATTTCGTTTTTATCATACACTAAGTCTACACTAGAAAGGTTGAACAGGTTGCACTAAAAATCCATTCCATGAAAATTTGAAGCATTTCCCATTTTTTTCTCAAATGAGTTGTATTCTGTCATGAATCAGGGATATATTTTTGGAGTGTCTTCAGTAAAAATAATGTATATGTTTATTTTGGATAAATAATAAACAACAATGGATAAAAGTATTATATAATAAAAATATAATATATTAAATTAAAAATAAAGAACAATGGGTAAACAATCCAAATAAAATCACAAAGAACAATGGATAAACAACCCAAAAGAACAGGTGTTTGAATAATGAATATTTTTGGGGAAAACATGAACTGGACAACTTTCAAAATAGAGAACTTCAAAGCACGCGTTCATACCAACTCATCAAGGTCAACGATCAAGTTGTGTGGAAAGTAAGGGCATTTACGATCCATTAACTTTAAGTTGGGTATTGCATGATCCAGTCAAAATATTTTACCATTATTTAGCCAGATATAAATGCTAAAAACGCCGCAAGAAACATTTTAGTCACTTCGAGCACAAGTTTATATGTGTGACACAGGTGTATTTCAGCGTTTCCATTTTGATGGCGTCAGTGCGTCCTCGGGAGCCAAAGTGAGCTTGAAAATTGGCCCATTTGGTTAGTTCAAATGTCATAAAGATCACTCGATATCAAAGAGCAAAGACCTAAAATTGTAGTGTTCTTACAACACTGCATTTGTCGCGATCGTTTACAAATACTTTTACACAAACGCTAAAACTATTATGTGCAATTTATGTTAATAGCTTTTAGTCCAGAACAACATTTAACGTTTTTCAAAATTATATCTATCGGGTTTAAGTGGTCACTTATTAACCATCACAACTAAAGCGTTCACACAAACTCAAGATTTAAAACTTAAAACAATTGAATAGAATAAAATGCAAAGAAATCATTTTGGAACATTGACACCAATATTTTGATGATATTAGATCGATAAATACCCAAATGTCTATGGTGCCATTGAAACTTGTGCCGCAGCGTTTTGGTATCACATCTGTTAAGCACTGATAACCATGTTCTTTACGACCGCATTTCTTCAGGCATATAAACACAAAATAGTTTGACATTGGCTGACCCATGCTCCCGGTGAGGTCAGGATTACTCCAACCTCGGCCTTCTTCTGGGTACATTCAGAATAAAATGAACATACGGGCGTCTCTTTATCAGGCCAAAACAAATACTTCATAGCTTATCGAGTGACAATGAAGTGTTTGAATTGGTTACGGTACATATTCCAGAGGATAATCAAAATGTAACTTTATCAATTTTGAGATACTTTAAGAAAATGATATTTTGAGCAGTAGAAGTATACCTCAGCAAGTTAAAAAAAACACGATGAGCTCTTTGTGGGGTGAGAGACTGAGGTGCTATATTTTTCTTCCCGGTGCCACCACACCATCTGACGATGCTACTGAGAAAGTGGTATCACTATTGTTGAGCCCGTGTATCAGTATGGTATCCCATCTTGTCAGAGACAAGCGTTACAGGAATGTAACTCTCCTTCCTAACGACCGCCCTCTTGGGGCTTTTCCAGATTTTGAAAATAGAAAGTAACCCACGGGATTTATTGCGCTAATTTGTCTTCCACTCATTAAGAGAAACCATTAAACACAACCTCTCACTTGAAGTAAAATAATATATGACAATGCATTACATATGAAAACAAAGAGAGTTGACTATTAAAAATATCATGTCAATTTTTGGAACAGCCCTGACATATATTTATGAAATCAACACAGGCTAGAGGAGATTGCTTTGGATCACGTGTCTGCAGATGCTTTTGGCTGCGTCCGTCAATATACCGGCTGCATATAAGCGTTTGTAGGCGTCTGAACGAGGGCACATGTATTCCATATGATATGTCTTATAAATATGGAAACTTTTCCTCGCACCGAAGAATTACCGAGTCAGAATTGTGAGGCCGGCCTGATAGAATTCATGAGCAAAATCTATTAATTCTGACACATTTCATATCTTCTGTTTCTACTTCGTACCGATTAAGAATTTCTCTTATCTATATATTCACTCCAGTGAGAGTTCTGCGTTAGGGACCGACTGAGACCACAAACCCAATGTTTTGTGTTGTGAATGCTGTCAATTAAGCCTGTGATGTGGTTATTATTTTAAGATTGTTAGCACATGTAACAGACGCCTGCTTCATTAGCGCCATCTCGCCCCCCTGTTCAGCAACGCTGATGTTTTGAGCAGATCAGGATCTCCCAATTATAAATCTCACACCAGGCCTGAGCAGCAGACTCCGGTAATGAGGTAACACCTGAGTAGAGCCTGGGTAATTGCCACCCCTCATTACAATGCTGCAAATAGACGAGGTTAAATGGCAGTATTGTAATATATCAAAACCATTATAAAATACCTCAAGAGAATGATAAGCCACTAATGAAAAGTAAAAGATTTTGATTTTTTTCTGGTATATTTCGATAACGATTACTTTCGCTACCTTTGGTTTGTTTAACGTAATAAACGTAATGCAATTTGGGGACAAAAATCTTAGTAAGTTTATAGAACTCATGTAAGAAGAAAAAAATCACAAAAAGGGGCTTGTATATGTAATAAGATATGGTCTTGGCGTGATCTCTAGTGGAAGGATTGTTTGTATTTGCAAGGATCAACCCTAGGGGCGGCCATCCAGACCCATCAAGGTCACGCCCAACACTGACAAGAGGGCCCACCAGAGGTCGTTATACAGCCGCTAGAGGTCACCACTTAATGGTAGTGGTGCAGTGCCACCTCTCGGCAGACTATGATCAGATCTGTCGTGGGCAGCACTAATGCATTAGTGTGCAGAGACAATACTGTACTTTATCTGCCATTCAGACATGACCATTGCTATCACACAGACAGCCTTGCCTCCAAGCTGATAGATAATGCGTATATTCATAACGCCATCCTTACAACTTGTTAGGAAAGTGGCAGAAGTGGTTTTTGTAAGGTGAACAATATCCACAATTTTGTTTCTTTGCCCTAAATAACATGTACATACATATTAATATCTTGATACACACAACAATGAATTCTTTACATATTTAACTACGGTAAGTTTAAAATATAAGAACTAATTCTCAAGGTCTCTTTCAGTAACATTTATCTCAACGTTTCCTTTTAACTAACCTCTGTAATTGTACCTGTCTTTTGGTCACATAAAGTCAGAGCATGCATTGATATGAAAACAAAACACTTGAAGGTCACCGAAGGATTGTGATCTGGAAATTGATTCTTTTTCAACAAATTACCAGCATCCCGGATAACCTCGGAATGACCTCTTCCCGTGGGGGTAATTAAGGAGGATTTTAAGAGATGTCATGTGAAACAACATAATATTAATGGTGAATAACTGAGATTTCTGTTGTATGACCATAAGCACATCAACAATGTCGTAGACCAATTGCAGGTCACCATTATGCCCATTGAAAAAAACACCACTACCGGAAGTGCACAAAAATCGGAAATGCCCAAAAAACCGCTAAAATCAACCACTGAACTAAATCATCTAGAGTCTTCTAAAAGTTTGTTAAAATACTCAGGTGAATCTGGGCGTGTCTTTTAAATAACACGTATATCAGATCTATACACAAGAAAAAATCCAAAAATCTTTTTGTCGCGATATGAGCACTGCATGGTAACACAAGGAAACGCGAATAAGCTACTCCGCCGTATACGATAAGCACATTTCTGCTTTGGAAGAATGGTCTAATTTTCGGGAGGAATGAGTAAATTAGATAACTAACTTGTGTGTCTGGGGAAGTTTGGATAGATGTGTATCTATGCTGGTGTAAACATGCGGATTATGCGTAGACAACACACTCCAGGCAGTGATCTATTCTTATGGCAGACCGTAGACACCCCCCCCCCCCCATGGTTAGGCACCCTCCATCCCAAGCCCCCCTCCCACCCCCCCACCCCCACGGAATGACAGGGAAAATATGTGTGGGTATTTGAAGATATGGCTGCAATCAATTCGACAAACTCCCTCCCTATACAAGTTTTGCGATTGCGTCATTTGGTGAAGGCTTAAATATATATAGAAAGAGGGTAGCCGAGGGGGAGACGTTAAGATTTCTTTTGATTTCTATTTCATCCAACTTAGCCGAGTAGAATTTCTGTTTTTTTCTTTCTCAAATGATGCTGACAGTGTTTGTACATTAACCCTCTGATTATTTGTAATGGTTCTGTCCTTTGTGGTGAGTGCATTAAGTAAATATCTCAGGGTCTAAGCTAAGAAATACACGCAAGTACTGTCTTAACCATAGGGAATCTGAAAAGCTAAGATAGTGTCGAAATTGTGTGATGTGATTAACGCAATGTCAACTCTCTCTTTACTCATATACAACTAAAGGGATGAAAGCTTAAATCACAACCATGGATGAGATCATTTTTATTCCATGTATAAATTCATCATTTTTACTTTTATGAACTTGAGGTGTGGACATTTCTGATCTGTGCCATCCAATCCTTAAATTCAGTGTTTCAAAACAAAACCTAGCCTTACCTTAATTAATATTTCTGGCAAAATCTGAGATCACTTGTACAAAAATCCAAAAAGCCTGTGATCCAATTGAGGGAATGATGGAAATCGATAGTGTCCCATACAATACTTTAATCCTGTGCTCACTGGGGTGTGACAATGCCTTGTTGTTCTTTGCAAATGTTATGACCAATTAAACAACAGGGGGCGCAAAATTTGTAACTTTCCTAGGGAATGATATTATTTAGAGGGTGTTCCACCTCTGAATCACCGGTCTTTTCTTATTTCTCTTGGAACACAATTTTCAACTTCACCAAAGAAATATTTTTAAAAGGCATAAGGTAAAATTTTCACCTTTAAAATATGCTTTGTTATCTTATCCTTGAATGAATCATATCCTTTAAATTTTAGGATGTACATAAGTATTTTTAATCTGATTTCAAACATCAGGTTGATATAAATGTGGAGCAAGAGCTTTCATGCCCTTAGTTTATATATATAGTAATGCTATATATAGACACATGGCTGAGATCAAACCTATTTTTATCATTTGGTTTGCAGACAGCTCATGGTCTTAACAGAAGGTCCGGTGCGCTGATATATATAGAACATTGTTCTATGAATTTCTATATGCATATTGAAATATCAATTATCCTTAAGCGATCACAACTACAAACCTTATTTGAATTGAAGTAATGCAGGATCTATACACGTTAATCGATTTAATGTCGTGGAATTTAATGCATTGTCACGTGCATGTTTGCTTATATTGCCGAGACAAACCCAAGGTCACATTTCCGGACAAACACCAACTCTTAATTTAATGAACGAGAATCAACAAGAATAACGTGTTCATGTAGGCTTTTTAGCTACCGCTTTATCAATTATGGTACAAATAGTAATATGAAACATTGTACGATTTGGAAATAAAAATGCCCATATATTTTTTGGAACGACAATGTAGAGAAACTTTAGAGCATTGTGTACACTGCATTTGAAACGAAAAGTTTTGGGTCATGTCACATTTGTTCCCTTTGAAAAATCAATCTAGAAATTCTAACTTTTCCCATTAAATAACAAAAGAGGTTCTTTTATTTGCTTACGGGGATTCGTTATTTAACTCTGAGTAATAGATTTGAACTGTGTAGTCTTGTTACCGGCGGTAGTGTTCTGTCTTCTGGCTATCTGCTCTGAATGGGGCTATCAAGGCAATGGAGAAGGAAGGTTTTTGTTCACAACCCCATCACATCAGCCTCCCAAAGGCTGGCCAAGGCATTTATCTGACTGCAACTCCAGACTTGCCCAAAAGTGAGTGCAATTTAATCAGCAACAACTGTCGCTTCCTTGGACATATCAAATCTGGTGCAACCCTGGACAATCGAGTTAGAAATGTTTCAAAAGATACAATGTTGGGTAATGATTGGACGGAAGTTTGGGGTCTTGGTTTCACAAAATGGGCATATTTTACGGGGACAGATTTAGTGAAATGATAATGCAACCGCCTGCAGTTCTTATATAACAGTTTGCAATCCAATGGTTCTGATGAGTAAACTTTGGTTAGACTTCCCTAGCCTCTTCCTGCTCAATGATACATAAACAGAAAGGAGATATATGCGTGTCAACTGACCTGTTACAAATGTAAGCTTACGTTTGTGAAGAGTGGAGATCAATAAATCAGGGGAAGTTTCACTTGGGATAGACAACGTTGGGTTATCTTGGGGTTATGAGGGGTGTTGACAAGCTAGCGTGTCAGATGGGCATCCATCTCTGCTGCAGTGGCCATGAACGTTTCCCACTTCCGGTGGGAATATAACACAACTTCCGGTGGGAATATACTTCAACTTCCGGTGGGAATATACTTCAATATCATGTGGAAAAATATGAGAGCAACTCTCTAGAGAAGATGTGATGGTCCCAAAGGTTTGTCCACTAAACAATCCATTTACTTTAAAGTTCTTGGCTAACAAATTACCCGAAATAAGATCTTAAATTTCAGGTTTGCTGGATTCACAAATGTATATGCACAGTGTCCAAAATTTGAATAACGTTCTTAAAGGAAACTGTTAATAGCAACCGTAAACTAAATTTTATGTGTACAAGGACCCGATGAAGAACGAAAGTTAGGGTGTAATGCGACAGCAATCCAACCCCCGTATATATAAACGTAGAATTCCACTCCAGCAGAATTTGTTACGAGTAGAAACCAACGTGAATGAACTAAAAACAAATGTCTGATGATAGTGATGATAAATAGTGTCATGTAGACTGGAGTTGGGAGTGACAGCGTCCCGGCGTAGATGTTATCTCGTTATTAGAAGGGAAGGCTGGTATCATAGTGCACAAGTCACCCTGGAGGACATCTTATCGTGGCCCTGCCTCGTTTGTCCCTTAGCCTGGCAGGCCAGTGGAACACATGTGTCCCCCGCTCATCTATCACGTGATGGCAGCTACATTTGGTGTCCGGAATGAGGCGGAGGAAGCGGCTTGGGATGGGTCAATATAGACACAGCGACCCTTTTATATGATCCGAGGCAACAATGCAAGTAGAGGCTGTACATCTTCAACAACGAAACCCTTAAAAAAAGGTCTACATCCTGGGGAGGAAATACACCATAATATGATCATTTTCTGATTTTTTTTATTTGTGCACTCGAAAGGGCTCTTTGTCAGATTGATATAACAATATTTACATTGAATCGTCAACGTTATATGACGACACTTTGTTTTTTTACATGGTTTTACTTATTTTCCATGTGAAAATTTGAAAGGAGATCTGTGTATTTAAAAAGAATATCATCTCAGCTATTATATCTGCAATGATGGCCATCATATTATAAACCTTCTGCTTTTTTTGTCTTGTAAAATAACTAACAGCCCACACACATTTAACTTCCGTATTCAAATCGTTTGTGCACTTTCCATTTCATGGAGGCCCAATGTTTTGATAGCAAAAATAATTTACATGATTTAAAGTAATCAACGCATAGCAATTACTTCACAAATGTGGCAATTTCAACACTACTGAGCTAGATAAATGACAACACACAAACTTAATTATCCACATTTTTTATATCAGAATGAGCAATTTACAATCAAAGTGATCATTAGACGTGGAAAAAATCACGAGAATTCTATTGTCTAGATGAGAAAACCTCATTTAACCAGTTTTCAAAGTTTCTGTTTACCAAATGAGAATCACAATTGCATGATGTATAAATTATCATGAATGGTTAGGCCCAGACATATCACAGATCTTGGTGGGAATGTTTTATGATTAATGTAACAATAATGCTCCACTGAATAATCGATTTGCACCTCAATTCCCCCCAACTCCCCTAGTTCCAAACCTCTATGGTTTATGAAAGCAAGATATAAAAGTCATGGTAATCCTGATAATTTGAATATATTTGTATTTATAAAAATAAGTATAGAATAACATTAGTATCGAAAGAATATGAAATGATTGGATGATGAAAAGATGGTTTAAAAAAAAGACAACAAAAAAGACAAAAACAAAATAAAATAAAAAAAACAGCAAACACTATCTATATTTCTGAATGCTTCTTATGTTTCAGTATGTCGTCAAATGCGGGATGGGGTGGCTGCGATTTTTGGCCCCATGTCAGGCCTCTCGGCTGCCCACGTCCAGTCAATCTGTGATGCCATGGAAATACCTCATGTTGAGACTAGATGGGACTTCAGAGAAATCCCAGACTTTTATTCTATCAATTTATACCCACATTATAGGACTTTGAGTAAAGCATATATCGATGCTATAAAACATTGGCAGTGGAATTCTTTTACCATTCTATATCAAAGTAACGAAGGTAAGTTTTATTTAATTTAATTACTAGGTTTTTCAGTTCATGCATATATGCATGAGGTCATCTGTGAACATTTGGAGAAAATATGTCTTTTTATGTATGTAATTATCGCACCCATATTTCTTTTTGTTACCTTTTAACATTTCTTAACAATGATAGCTGAGCTCTCATTTTTTTAGATTTTTATTAAGCGACAAAAACATATCAAACCTTGTGAAACTCTGTTTAAAATATATCTTAAATGATCTTGAGGTAATTTGCCCCTGTAGAATAGATACATATCCAACTTTGTTGCCTATTTTGTTTTGAACTCAATGATCAATTTGTTTTCCTTACAATTCAATATTCTACAATGTTGCACCACGGAGGCCCTCGATTGCTGTCAAATATCTATATATCTAATGGATTGTATGTATTTCAGGTTTAATACGTCTTCAGGAGTTATTAAAGGCTCCCTCGGCATACTCCGTTCAGGTGACGGTTAGGAAACTGGAACCAACTGACGATGGGGATTATAGACCCATACTGAAAGAAGTGAAGAAGAGAGGAGAATCGAAAATAGTGCTGGATTGTGACTTTAGCTTAGTCTTTGATATTCTGAAACAGGTTGATACATCTGTATATACAAAAAACACCTTCAATTATTCTATCATTTAAAATATTGATGTCATTGATGTCATAATTGTGTGTAAATATATTCCATATAATTTTTCCGTGGCTCAAATATTCAAAAATTCATTTGACATCCCATTTATGTATAATACTTGAATGGTATTTTTCTCAGGGGAAACTGTACATTGATGGCTTAGTGTAGTAAGATTATTTTTGTCTTATTATTTCAGGCGCAGTCAATCAATATGATCACCCAATACTACCATTATCTTCTTACATCTTTGGTAAGCATATAATATTTGAAAAAAGTCTCAATATTTACCGCCATAATGTAGATTTATATAGCATTTCACACTTATAACCCTTTCTTTGAAAATGGTTTTTATTTTCTCAATTTCATTTCAAATCACTGCCACAATCAGGACATTGATCTAGTTGACCTTGAAGACTTTAAATATGGCGGTGCAAACGTGACGGCCTTCCGGTTAGTTGACCCAATGAGGCCACAGGTTTTGCACGTGATGGACGATTGGCTAACTATGGAGGAGAGATTGGGCATGTCCCCGCTGGAGAATGAACATGGTTTCAGGGTGAGTATTACCACAAGCAAGACTTTGTGGAAACCTGATTTACACTGATTATAATGGTACGTTGACGCTGGGCCAATCAGTGTCCACCCTGATTCAAAATAGGCTCAGGTGATTAGAATGTGTTGATTGTCTTCATGGCGATTCAAACAACTGTGAGCGTGAGTGATATTATGAAAACCTCCACCTCTATGTCTTCATATTAGAATCAAGTTTGTAAAAATCAATCTTGCTATCGTGGCATTGTCCATTTAGTTACTGTCTAAATGTGATGTATGCATATCATTTTAAAACCAGCACAGAGGAGGTGTGCATGGCCGGATGTTGCACTTAGGAAATATTCCACTGAGGGTATATACTTGACAGTATAGATATCTACTTCTCTAATATCTTTCAAATTTGATCAACAGCCAACAGCCTCAAACTAACATTTTTTGCAGCTCTAAATGTTGTTGCATAACATCGTAATCTTATATATGTGTATTATTGAGATGATATGCGTTGGTCTTGTATAATAGCAAACTAATATTTTTTTTACATTGCAATTTATATTTGATCATCAACTTTAAATTCTTTCTATTATCTTTGTTGATTATCAATATAATACCACGTATTGTTGAACTACTGACAGAAATCGGAAACTCTTTTTTTCTTTGTTTTGTCATTAGCTTTCTTCCCTCCCTCATTTTATTACAGGTTTCCCAGCAATCATACTTATGCAGAAAACAAATTATATGAGTGAAAACCAGGAGATTTACTTCAGCAATGTCGTATTGTTAGCCTGTTGGGCGATATATTCTGTATGGCAGTATGTCAATATTTGGTCAGACAAAAAACTTTTCTACAGTTATGATTTTCATCTGCTGACCTCCGTTGCCAATCGTTTTTATTTCTGTTGATCATACCGCGTGTCAGAAATAATTGTTTTCTTCTGTTTGTTTTTGATTGAATTCATATAAGATCAAAAGGCAAAATATATGTTTCAAAATTAACATTTCTTTTTCTGATGTATTGAATAAAACATCTTCAGGATAATTTGGGCTATTTTAAATTGACCAATGACACATGCTCTTTCATCTCAAGCTTATTCTCAACCACTAGCATTTATTGTTACATTGTTTGCTTCCGTGGAACAGAACGCCTCGTATTCTATGATAACGGTGGGTGGCGTGCACATGCGCAATTAATCTGTTAACATTTCACCCTCTTTTTTGAATGTTTTAACTTCTGAGACTCAAGCTATAGCAATGATAAGCAGTATGTGCAACCATTATTCACCCTTCTTATTCCGATTAAACAAAATTAAACACTATATTAAATATAAGATATCACCTGCAGTCATTATTGAGTGCTTGTATGATTAGAATTTGCTTTTCAATCAGATTTTACTTTTAAATTACTTCTCACCAGGTATTGCACAATATAATACACATAGGAATGGTTGAATGTGTGGTTGTACAAACTGTAATCTGACAAAGTGCATGTGTTCTTATACATTGCATGTCATATACATGTATGAACTTTTTCTTTTATTTTGAACTAACATCCAAACAGCGCATGCTTATGGTCTTGCATCATTATTCCTAAAAAATATATCTGCCTATTGTTACGGCATAAATAATCAGGATAACTCTGGCTTTTTTAATAAGGCTGACATGTATATGTTTTTACTTTATCCTCCACTAGATTTATGCAACATGACAATTCAGTGAGTCAGCACTATATCTGGTACAAGTAGCTATCATCATGAAATGACTGAAATAATGTTGAAAGTGATGTAAAATCCCAAACAAACCAAACCAAATCCACTCGATTTTAAAAAGTCTAAATGCATAGAGGACTGCACACATTACAATATGCCGTTTAGGGCTTTTCACCCTGATTTCATAAAGTAGGATTACACAATAGAAATCTGACGTATAGTTTGATTAATTGGGCTTGATGGGGCCAAAGAGATCACTGTAACACAATTATAACCGGAAATTATGCTTTGGGCAAAATCGGCGATAACATTTGCCTGCAAAAGATTAAAATTGCAGTAATTTCCGTGATCAAGGATGTACATGTCCATTCAATAGTGACTAAATTATAAAGTTAAACGGGAAAACGGTTCATCTTCATGCATCGCTTTAAAAAGTTAACAATTTTGATTTATGTTAAAATGGAAATAAATTGGTTAAGATACATGTAATTTGTGTAATTAGATATTGAATGTAAATCTTGAAGAATGAACTGTAAATTAGGATTAATCATGTGACAATGTCATGCAACAAAAAGCAATCCTGTTTAATCATATGTTAGTTCAACGTATTTTGATCAAATCATTTTAGCTATGTTCTCGGTAGAATCACAAAGTCACCAAAATCACTATCATACATGAACTTCTAAAGCACAAGGGAAGATAAGTAAAACCTTGGTAATGTAGTGAGATAGGCCGAGTATGCACAACCAATTTATACAGTTCTTCATATGAAAGATTGATGCAATATGTGCATAAATTGGTGCAATGTCTTATTTGAATCACCTATTCTATACCGCAGCTTGATCACAGATCACGTTATTTACCAAATGTAAGACTCTTCATATAATCTACCAAAGAAATATGAAAACTAGCTTTACTATATATTTAGTGTTTTACTTATTCTGTAAAGATTAGTTATAAATACCACCTGGCAGATATTTGAATAGATGTAGTGCCCATTGATAAAACAGATGCATCTAATCTAAAGATTTAAATACCATTTCATGCCAATGAAATTGCTAATTTAGAATTTATTATGGTTTTGTTATTGATTTTTCAAAATTACTGCACAACATTGACACCATATTGATAATGAAAAAAAATTCACGGAATGTACTATATATAATAAATATAATATCATAAAAAAACAACTAATTGGAACACAAAGTTATCTTTCCTTCGCTTATCTAAACTATGATGGAAATATGTATAAATCATAGAAAGGTAAGTATTATACTTTAGCAAAGTGAATGTACTGATCTAATGTGCAAAGAGATATGTCATATTTCTTTCAGGTTATACTATCAATTTACATTCATTGCATGAAAGGATTGCAGACAAGAAGTCTACTCTGCTTATCTGACCCAAGTATGATGCAAAAATTTCTCTAAAATATGTTATACACTGCGTCACAAACATATATATAGTACCTATTTGTCATTGTCAGAATGTTATGAAAATTTTAATTAATCAAACAAGATTAACATGAGATTATATTTGGGAACACTTCGTGAAGTCTTCACACTTTTCTGTGAAAATAAAACACTTTTTATGATCACTTAATATCACAAACAAATGTCATAAACAAATACCGTGTTTAAATTGGCCAAAAACAATAGAGGCAATCTGAGGTATATAACATATTTTGAGAAATCTCCTGAGGAGGTACACACAGGTGTCCGATGAGTATGCGATATGGTATTCCCGAGTATCTAATGTATGTCATGTATGTGCAGACCGAGACAGCGCTGATGTATGATGCAGTCCACCTGTTTGCCAAGGCCTTAGATGAGGTATCAAGAGCCGTGGATATCCAAACTACATCTCTATCCTGCAACAAGGGCCATGGGTGGGAGCACGGCAATAGCGTCCTCAACTACATGAAAATGGTCAGTTTACATTGTGAACATCGTGTGATTGCGGGTTACCATCTTGTTTTTTTAATGATAAGATTTTAGAGAGTTTTATTGGGCACTTCCGGTATGTTGTTTTCAACGGGGCAAGATGATGATCCGCAATTATATATATACTTTAATCAAAGATCACATATTCACTCATGTCAATTAAAGTATACTTTATAATCCTAGAGTGGAGATATTAGCTGAAATAAAATGTTTTAACCTATGAAAAAGAATCAATTTTTAATATATAAATGATGCATGTGACAATAAGCTTTTTATAGTTTTATTATGGAAAACCTTAAAATATGATACACCTAAAGTGTCAGTGTTCTACAAAAGAACGATTCCCAGATCATCGGACAGGTGAACTATATGTTGTTAATGGGGGTTAGTTTCGCGCGGTAGAGGGCGCAAGTTGGATTCCGTGGGTAATTCCACGGATAAGAGGATATCAAATGAAGTCATCTGTCTTGCAAGGTGTGTGAAGCATCCCGCGGTATGAGGCACGTGTGGACAGAGGGGTTCTCAGGCTAGAAGGGATTGGGATGTAAAATTAGACTAAGGGTGTTGATGGATCAGGATTTGAATGGTTTGGGGTCAGGTGCAGGGTCTCCCGGGCTAATTGCCGACGCACAGGTGGACCTCGGTGGGCAGATTATAGCGTAATAAAGAGCAGACTGGACATCTCTCGGTCCCTCTCTAGCTTGTTCTATGGACAGGAATTAGCTCAAGCTTGGGTTGGCCTTGTGAGACCTTGAGAACACCATCCATCAGAGTGTCATTCTCATTGACCATAAACCTCAGCGCTGAACAAACACTCATTCAATACCTGTTGGCAATCTTTATGAATTTGTTCATAAATTCGCCCTCTTGCGAGTTTACTTAAATTATTGAGAGCAGCAACATCTGTCATTTTTTTCCACTGCCTTTAAAATTTTTTTCAGTGAAAATGGAGATGGTGAGAAGCCATTGAACTACCAATATGTCGATACCAAGAGAACGCCCTCTGGTGGCGTAATATGATTTCCCAGTTTGAGCAGCTCAGCTTAACATTCAACCCCTCAGTCATGTGTACGTTTCAGTGCAATCAAACATCTTCTTTAGAATTCTATTTCTTTTGGCTCCAGTGAAGATTCACAGAGGGTTGGCACTAAAGTTGGTTTCACTCCCAGGACAAAAGTTTGACCGCGGCTATAGAGCAGCTTTTCCCCTGCAAGAGCATTAGGTGACCCGATTTTCCCAGCTACTCGACCCTTCCAACCTAAATAAAAGACTGCCAGAGAGGACTGGAAAAGGCATAGATCACAGTCGCTTGCTGTACATCTCTGGAAATTGCTTTTTGCTGGTTGATTCAGGTCACAAATTACACTGACGATAAAGTTCATATGCCATAAAGCTGGCACCGCAGACGCCAATAATTTGGTTTTCACCCAAAATTGGCCAAAAAGGCTGCGGGCAAAGGGACGTGGTCCCCGGTGCATAATGAATACAGCACGCAGTAATGAACCTCTCTTTCTCACTGAAAACCCGTGATTTTTTGCCCTCCCACCTGCCAACCCTTGATATTGTCCTATATCCCAAGCCGGTCTACCAAATCGTTATTTTGTGCCTTTTGACTCGCTTTAACTCCTGATATTCTCCCATATGACCTAACTATTCTGGTGATGTTGCCCTATTTCTAGCCCTATTTTATTCCGTGCTGACCTTTTTCGCCCTATTTTTTTCGCCCTATTTCTGCCCCTTTCTTCATGTTAACTAACCCCTTATTACCTCACCCATATTTCGGCTTATCCCACCTGTCACCCACTTTTACTGAACCCCACCCATCGACCAGGAACCCCTCCTTCCCGCCCCCACCAATTTCTACCCTCAAGCATCCAAGCACATTCCACCCTTTCCCAGTTCACACATTATCCCATTTCCTCTTACCCTCCCGTCTTTGCCCTTTTGTCTCATCAACTAAGATGTGATTTAGCAGTATGTCTACGCCGTATCTACCCTTTCCCACCTGCCCTGCCCCTATTTTCGATGTCTATCTCCCTCCTAGTCTCAAGGCTGGGATGAAGCGCTGATTTGTCTCCCTCGTCAAACACCAAGAGAACATAATTGATTCCGATAGGTATCTCTCCTGTAATGCCAGAACATTATCGCGTTTGCATTACATTTGCTTGTCCAAATTGGCACACAAAATCCTGTCATTTTCAAGAATTATCCCGGAATTAGTTTAGCAATACGCCTCATCCGAACTAAGGACACATTTGCTCACTATTTGTAAATTGCCACAGAAAAAAAGGAAAGGTTTTCAGATTGGAGGTTCTCTCTGCTGCCTTTTCATCACATAAAATCCGAACTGACAGTCTGTCGCATGCAGTCAGGACGTTTCTAAACACTTTCCATTTCAATGTGCAAAATTATTTTTATGCATTTCCCTGTAAACTCGGTCATGATTTATGACTCCACAGAACGCCATTTAGCCGTTGAGTACAGTTCCATTATTCTTCTTTTTTTCTAGATATAACTTATGATACATTTGCTTGAGTGGTTAGGTTCAGTGCGTTTTCATACTCTTTTATTGCAGACTGAGATAGATGGGTTGACCGGCAAAGTGAAATATGACAACTTAGGACTCAGATCAGACTTCCATTTGGACCTTGTGGAACTCGATAGCAAAGGCTTGGGAAAGGTATTGTCTGGTACTAAATTAACACCTGAACCCCCCCTCAGCACCACACTGTTATATCGTATGTCAAAAACATATTTCAATTTTCATTAACCATAGATTATATTTACCAATTTATAAAGTTAAACGATAAGGCAAACACGATGAAAGTCTTAATCATTTTTGTTTTGTATATTTAAAACCTTATCAGCGAAGTTGTGTATATCGCCAGATGTTCATTAACGTTCATATTTCTTCCTTCAGATTGGGTTTTGGACGCCATCTAACCACATAAACATCACTAAAGACTACACACAAATTATGGAAAAGATAGAAGGTTCATTGAAAAATAAAACATTAGTGGTGACAACAATTTTGGTAAGTGACTTTTGCATTTCATCCTTGCTACCTTGGAGTATGTACATAGTTTTGACGTTGTAGCCTGTGTACATGATGTCATATCAACCCATTGTTTGGAACAATATGACAGTTTCTCTTAGAACCAAAGTGTGTTTCTGCCATATATTTAGCTATTTTTTTTTTAAATTTCAGATTTTTTTAAAAGAATTATTTCATAATGAGCAGGGGTTTGTAAAGCTAATGGTGAAATTTTGGATGTTTTTAATTATATAGTTTTTCCCTGCAAGCCATTCAAGTTGATATGTACATGTACGTTTTTCAATAGCTGCAAAGCCTATAAAATATTATCTATAGATATAGAAGGAGGAGAAGGATGAAAATTGTCTTAATTGTTCAAGAATATTTCCCAGCATGTCAACTTTGAAAAAAATTAATTGGCATTACAAAAATCATATTTTTTTGGTTAAAATATCAGTTTTATGGAGGAGATAAATATTGCATCAACAGTGTAATAACTTTGCTGGGTAAATGCTATGAAAATGGAATCGACGTATACATTCGCAGATTTGTTATCAACATCAGATGGGAAATTTAGTCATGACTTCTAGTTGAGAGAGTGGAACATTTCATTCGCGATATGATCAGGTCTGAATACTGTCTATGATGAGTCAAAATTGTCAAAAAGTTGAATAACGTCATAGTCTGTAGGTTTTCAGCTGATATGGTGTCATAATACACAATGGTTTGGCGGTAACGCACCTTGCACATTTGATCTTCCAAGTTACAAATAAGTTTTTTCTGGCCCCAAATAGTGCCCCATGACTGGTTTCCAAAAGCCGTACTTTGTGTTATCAAAAAGGCCAAAAGGCCATGTGATTATGCACAATTCTAAAGATCCCGATAGAGTCTTCGAACAGAGCAGGGCACTGGGTCCCCGTGAAAGTGCTTGACCTGGAAAGTGTTTGACCTCTCTGACCTGGTATACCTTAAATATTTCTGAAATGGTAGTCAATGCAAATCGAAAAATTGTTAATATTCACAATATTAGTTTTATGATTTACGATTCCGTTTCTGGCCCAGTTAATGGTTTTAGACAAGGCTTTGACAAAATAGGTACAGAAGAATTTACTTGCAGACAATTTGAACTTACACGAATGTCACTGTTAGAATTGCCACTGTCTGATTAGTCATTGCTTTAGCCTTCGGGTACTTTTATAGACTTCCTTTCAACTTACTATTGGACATTGTTTCTGGCAGAGAACTTTCGTGCCGTGCTTGGCATGTTTCCTAATATAGGAAGTACACATGAAGACAAGATAAAAGAGTAAATGAGTGATTTTGATATGTCAGGCCAAATAAATTCTTTTTATCTCAAAATTCGCTTTGTCTCCCTTAATATTTCGGTGTAGTTTCAAGACAAAGAAAACTGCATTGTTTGACCGTTTTGAAGGAATTTAACAATTAATAGCTGCAATGTAATATGTATATTATACTATAAAAAAGAATATATTCCTAGTTTTAGTTTACACTGAGGACTTGTTTACACTTGTTTGTTACATCTCTTCCAGCAAGGTTTTGGAGAGTTTCTCTCATTCTATGCTTTGTTGATCAGAGCAAGTGGCCTACTCAGAAAACCAGAGATAACAGGCATGCCTGATGAAAGCCAAGCTACTATCCCTGCCAGCCTATAACCATGTTTCTACACCCCCTGACAGATAAATCTATCCTGAACGTTTGTGAGACACCTCTGTGGTTTTCTTAGTAATGGTAGCTGCTGTGTTTGAACAGGGAATGTTCCAAGTTTGCACTCAGCTGAGAGAAAACTCTGTCTGCAAACAGAGCGCTGTCCCAGATTGCACTTTGAGGAAATGTCCAAAATGCCTTGTATACAGAAGCAATTGTTATGTATGCCATCTGATTATCGCTCTTCCCACTTTCCATGTCTTATAAAAAAGAAATGTGGGTTGCAAATCGTCTCAAACCATTAGAAGTAGATACGCGATGGAACTCAATGTCTTGGCTTCAGCAAGGGACAGAGGAAGATTCAAAGCATTCTTGTTTGATAATAACATCACTTCTAGTCTAGTACTCAAGGTGCTTGAGACTTTCTAGAAGCTCATAATATCTACTGAAAATGATTTCATCACAACCTGAGTACACGAGAAACAGAAGTACCAAGTATCTTGTAACAGGGTGCTTAAACCACTAAACACGGTGCTTCAGAACTATTTATTTGAATCTCATAACAAGAAAAGGACTGGATTAAAGTAATGGTATTGATGCGAGAAATAGGTTTGAACTTTTGTTGTTTATACCAATAAAATGATAGACCATCGGTACCAGGGTTCTGAAACAACTGATATTATTGTTTAACAAATGTCGTCCTTCTGGGCCATTGACTTTGGCATGCCGTAGCCTCAGTATTTATGATAAGATGCGTGATATGACCTGTCCAATTTGATACACTAAACTATACTGTGGTCAAATGACGTCATTACTACAGTACTGATTAATGTTTGTCTCTGCGAACCCATGATACACAAACATATATGAAGTGATCTGGCTGTTCAGGATGAAAATGTCAGTATTATTATCTCAAGTACCGGTTAATTCATAAAAGATACTACAGACACTTATAGGCTCGGGACGTGAATAATCAAGGATTTTATAAGGATAACTTAGTTAAATTTTCCTGAAAATGAAGTAAATGCACAAAATATCGGCCAAAACATTTTAAGCATTGACCATACTTTCTATCGTAAAGATTTATTTGAGATGTGAGTGATTATTAAAAGAAAATATGAAAGTAGTAGCATAGAATAGCTTTACAGTCAGTGGTTTGAATATGAAATTCCATGCAGCAATAGAGCTCAAGGGACACATTTCGGTACAGCCATATATATGGGCATTCACAACATTGCCCTTTAAAGGCCATGTTATTTAAGACCAATTCTGTACAAAATGGCAAAAGAACCTGTACTCTGATCAAACGGTTTCTTTTCAATGTTTTTTCTAAGTGATAATTCACAGGTGTTTAGTCATGTCCTCCAAAGTTCTACATAAGGGAAAATATATTAAACTTTACATACAAATATACTTTACCGACAAATATCAGTGATCATAAAGCCCACATAGCATTTTATGAATGGTTAATACAAATGTCCCCATTAAAAATCAGGTACAGAAATAGTTTATCGTTTAATAAAATATCTTTATACCTTTAGGTAAATTTTGATAAGATTTTGTCACGAAAATGATTGAGGTAATTGCAAAAAAACAGTGACGATCTAATATTGGGAGTTTGCCTCGCAGGTTACACGCAGTCTACACGCTACCAGGCAAACGCTCATCAGTACTGTGGTATGTGCCCACCAAAATGTATTGGTTCCAGACAATCAGTATTCATATAAGGTCACAATGGTAGTATTTCCCTCATCTTCTCTTGCAGGAGGATCCTTATATGATGCAGAAAGATGACCCAACCCTGACAGGGAATGACCGCTTTGAGGGCTACTGTGTTGATCTGCTCTATGAAATAGCTCAAATCATCAATTTTAATTATACCATCAAACTAGTTGATGATGGCCAATATGGCTCCAAAGAGGATAACGGGGAGTGGACAGGAATGGTTAGAGAACTCATGGACCGGGTAAGGATCTTAACTACATCCTCAAAATATATACTCCACCCTATTTGCCTAGCAATTTTGATATTTTAAAAATAAAAGTGAACGTTTTTTCTCAATCTCTACTTTAGTGTACTTATGTCGCGTCGTTATAAGCAGTTACATCCAATTTTTTATATCAAAGTTTTGGCATTTGGTTTTATGTGATGTTTTGGATGATATTATTTGCACAGCCGTGCAACATCCCACAAGCTGATTGCATATGGCTTTCTGACCGAAGCTCATATCCACTCAGTTCTTATGCCTCAACCATATACTCATTTTTTTTTCAGAGAGCAGATCTGGCAGTTGCCTCTCTGACCATAAGTTACGTGAGGGAACAGGTCATTGACTTCACTAAACCTTTTATGAATCTGGGAATCAGCATTTTATTCAAGAAGCCTGAGAAGAAGAACCCCAGCCTATTTTCCTTCTTGTCACCCTTATCATTTGAAATCTGGATTTATATGCTGGCTGCTTATTTGGTTGTTAGCTTTATTTTGTTTGTGCTTGCAAGGTAAGCATTGCCTTAGTTTCTCACATCTTAGTTTAGTTTTAAAGTTCTACCAATGTTATACATCAATTCTACACTATGATTCTAAGTATAAACAGTTCTATAAATTAGATATAACTTGTAATGGCTTGTGAGATTCGTGATGTTATCTGTTACCGAATCAATGATATATCCCTTATGAATATGGAAAGATTTAACTCGAAACGGCTTTTGAGAACATAATTGTTATTTATTACCGGATCAACAATACAATAACAAACAATGTTGTGATTGAAGATTCAGCCCCGTGGAGTGGTATAACCCATACCCATGTCATGACGAGCCGGTGGAAGTAGCAAATCCATTTACGTTAATTACCGCACTGTGTATGTCTCACATCTTTTTACAGATTCAGTCCTTATGAATGGTATAACCCACACCCATGCAACCCAGACTCAGATGTTGTAGAAAACCAGTTCACGCTCCTCAACAGTCTGTGGTTCACCATAGGTTCACTTATGCAGCAAGGTAAAACCACTGTCTGTGCCATGCATGATTTGTGATCTTTCATCTTCCTCGCCTCCTGATTGGTGCGTGGATGAATCACTCTGATGATCTGATAGTGTAGTCCATCAAATGCCTCCATTAGTGTGATGTCAAATTTATGTCCATATCCTTCAATATTGGTTAAAACTCGTGTGTTTTTTGTGAAGAAAAAAACTGATATTGAATACTTTTATGGAGCAATATAATGATAGATCTATGTTTTGTATTTTCCTTTTTTCTGACTGTTTAATTTAACACTTCGCTTTTGAACAAAGCTTTTGAATGTGTAATTAAAATGCAAATATATTAAAACTTGGCACATTTTGATCATTTACATTTATCAGGTCTTGTTACCAATAACATTATTAGGCAATTTGTTTTTGAAATTTTGTTTGTATTCTTTACCCAAGTTTTGAAAGGATTAAATATCACGATTAAATATATTGTCCAACCTAATTCATTCTCATATTTGTTCAATTCGCCAAATACTATTAGATTATTCTGTGTTATGTGAATCATTAAATGCAAAACTATTGAATGAACTGTTCAACACATGTGACTTGGCATGTTTAGATTTATATTTTATACAGCATGTTCTCAAATGCATATATATATATGGTTTTATGTCAATATATTATGTCATTGCACTGAAAACCAGCCATGTGGACCATGTGATTGTCTGTTGATCTATATGATATATAACCTTCATATACATCACCCATTCTCCTTGTTAAAACATATATCATAAATTTAGATTTATAGATATAGATAGTGCATAGATAGGTGTGTTTAATGTTGCTTTTGTATCTCAAACACTGTCAGATGCAACAACACACTATCATTAATCCTAAAGAATATAACTGAAAAAGGGTGAAATAATTTATATTTAAATGAGTTGCATGGTAAGTACAGAACTTGTACTAAAGCCAGGAGGAATATACAGGATTAAGTGGCCCATGGCTATGGTTTTCAAAAAAGTAAAGGAATTAGTTTAACCAATATATTTTTCTTGTTAATTCTCTTGCTGCCATTGATAACCAATTGCCTACCTCTCATGGTAGTTGGTGAGCTAAACTGTTCTCAACATTCTATATGTCTCTGCCACTTACCTTACATTTCACACTATTATAGATATATTTTCAACCTATTTTTTTCAAGGTTTTAACCTCACGGTAATATACGTGTGCAGATAGGTCTAGAACAGTCCACAGTTGTAGTGAAATCATTTTGGGTTGAGTGTTGTATCAAATTAAGATTGTTTTCACAAAAAAAACCAAATTTTAGTCTACATCCATAAAATTATCAAAATCAATTTAAAGTTAAAGATAGATCCATTATGATTACATTTAGTATAACGAATTGAAGATGTTTTAATGTTAGCTTGAAATCTTATTTGGTTTTAAACGGAATATTAATTTTGTCGTATTCACTAACACTACTAATAGCACATTTTTCATTATATACTATCCATATTAATATTAAATGATATATCACTACCGATACAATATATATATATATATATATATATATATATATATATATATATATATATATATATATATATATATATATATATATATATATATATATTACCTATATATACATAGATATATATATATATATATATATATATATATATATATAATTATATATATATATATATATATATATATATATATATATATATATATATATATATATATATATATATATATATATATATATATATATATATATATATATATAAACGCGACAATGTTGACATTTACAGATATGTAGTCAATTCTTTTGTAACCCGCATAAACGTTTTATTCACCTTACACTGATTAAACCTCATTAGTAAGTTAGGTTTGGAACTGATAAAATTCCAAAAGACAGCATATTAACTATATATTTAAGTTCAAAGGTCATTCAAATTAGAAATGTTGAATATGTGCGCATCTGTAGGCCCCAGAGAGATTTTTCTTCAAATAATCAGTGCTAATACTAACACCATGGAGGTCTAAATAATATGAAAAGGGTTGATGGTCAAGTAAAACATCTATAAGTTCACTTAAAGTACTAAGGCATGCTCTCTGTTTCAACACATCTTTCTTTATAATGCATGCTGTTGTCTTATAAGAAACTAACACAGTTTATAACCCGATGACATGTTATGTCGTGATACTAAAAGATAGTTGAATATAAAGTTAAACTCTCAACCAGAAAGATTAATTATCTCCTCATTCTCATCCGTAGATGTAGAATAATATTTCTTTATTTCACATGTAGTAATATTAGTATTGCCAATACATGCATGCAGTCTATATTGTCTTTTACTGTGCCTGCACTTAAACTTTCCCTCTGTCTTGTAACATCCACTTTAAAGAAAATAACTGATATTAAACCAAAAGCTGTTATAAATAGATATACTTCCATGTTAATTAATTTTAAACCTTACAGCCGGTAATGACACTTCAGAATCTTCAATATAATTCTTAGCGTGATATTCTAATATATTTTGTTATTGAAAAAATATATTTTTTTAAACAAAATATCTTCATTATTATTTATCTCTTAGCAAAACACAAGTTAAACCATTTTGCTTTATCTTAGGACTTCAGGACTGTCATCCCTTCCAGGGCCTACAGATCCTAAATTAAAATTATGGTTGTCAATAAAGCATGGTGATTTTAGTAAAGTAATATCCCAATATAATACTATTTTCATGTCGCCAAAACACCACTGGCAGACCCAAAGTGGTTTATGCTATACTGTATGAAGAAAGTGAAAAGATTCAGCAAAATGCGAAGATGTGAATGACTTGACATTTTGACAACTTGTGTTGAATAATTAATTGTAAATAATAACTAGTCAATGTGAATTATTACATCAGCTAAAATAAATTTGAATGATGTAGATATTGCCCATGAAATGGTATATAAACAAATGAGAAACTGGTGAGTTGACATTGGAAATGAAAGTCAAGAATTTGCAATTTATTGATTCATTTTCAGGCTCCGAGGTGGCACCACGTGCTATATCGACCCGTATCGTGAGCGGCATCTGGTGGTTCTTCACCCTCATTATGATATCCTCATATACAGCTAACCTCGCTGCTTTCCTCACTGTGGAGAGAATGTCATCTCCCATTGAGAATGCCGATGATCTTTCCAAGCAAACAGAAATCAAATATGGAAGTGTCTACGGTGGCTCCACCATGACATTTTTCAAGGTAATAGTGCCGCCATCTATTGGATACTGAGAACTTTATTTCAATATGAAGCTTTGCAAGTTCAAAAAAAAACTGTATGGTCTTATATCATCGTAAAATTCGTATACTCTATTATTTATTTTTTGCTTCATTCAGTAATATTCAAATAATATCCTTTGTGAACATTGGTTCATTTCTTATCGTTTGCACACACGTTAATTAGTCTTTTTAAACTTTAAAATATGGGTATTTTCATAATTTCAGGAACATGCGAGTGTCAGTACACAGTGTACTGGTATCACTACATAGTTTTAAGTAGATAATTGTATTAGGATTTTGAAACATAGTGTTTGTCTGTTATAGCCATTTAAAGAATGGTCTGATCATTGTTGTATTGCATAGAATCTGCAGGTCCTAGAAATATCAAAGCTTTGTAATGCTAATATTGTGTGTATTCTACAAACTTATTTTAGCGAAGATATGAGGCTGAGGTAAACAGAAAACAATGAATTTAACTCATGTGTTGTGCGCAATCACGGTAAAAAAACTCTTCTGATTAACCTATCCACAAGTGTGTGTCACTGCTGATTCATAATGATTAGAACAAGCCAAAATAGACCCATCGGTATTTTATGAAAATGTATGTGGCCATTTCATTTCTATATCAATGCATGTGATAGGGAAATTGTCATTAGACCATAAAAACACAGATGGGATTTACAAAATGTTGTATAGAAGTATAGAATTTGAATTTGGTACATTGTCATGAATGTATAATATCAAGTGCATTAATTGTAAAATTCCCTAAAGTTCTATTGCAAAACGGCTATGTTGTCGATTTGAATTTAGGCCTAGATAAAATATGATGTATCAAATAGTAACTGTAGAAAATTCTACACATATTAAAGTCATCACAAAAGCCATTTACACATTCTATACATTTGTGATACAATTTGTAAAACATGTAAGCTTCTTAATAACCAATACGATACAGTCCAAAATAACCCTTAGATCTTAGGCTTGTAAGCCAAATTGCTTCTTTGATCCACCATATTACAGTCTCGACACACTTCTGGAATGGTCCATTTGGAACACGTGTTCCAAATCGCACAGGAAGCACAGTAAACTAGCATACATCACAGGCAACATGTTATATAGATCAGAGAATGAATGTGTTATGCACACAGTACCTACCCTCTATGTGGCCACACCACCAAAGCCTTCATTAAGAATGCAAAGTCTCATTGGCTGTTATTATGATCACGTGGTCATTTGAAAATCTTGAAAAGAAATGCCAACACATGATAATAATGAATAAAACTTGCAGTGAAATTCAAAGAAGGTTTTGAAAGCTTTGCCTCAAGTATTTATTTTGCTGATTACAGAATTCCAAAATACAAACATATGAAAGAATGTGGAACTTCATGTCATCAACCAAGCCATCTGTGTTTGTGTCCTCTACAAAAGAGGGAATAGAGAGGGTGAAGAGGGGAAACTACGCCTACCTATTAGAATCAACCATGAATGAATACATAACAGCTAGAGACTGTGAACTTATGCAAGTTGGTGGACTCTTGGATTCTAAGGGATATGGCATCGGTACCCCAAGAGGTGAGTTCTGAGATTAAATACAGCTCCCAATGTATCGATATACTGATTTGGTTTGGCAGCATTTTTTGCTTCTCATGTCTGCCCTCTGTAGACTCTGAGCAGCCGTATACACTTACCTACTCAGCCAACCCTTTTCATATTGACTCATGATTAAAACATTATAGGTGTCAGGTGTCCAGCGCTGTTCTCAACTGGGCTTATGGGAGATTTTGGTGATACCATTTATATCATCTTTTGACAGAGCCATTTCTTGGCAAACCAATTTACAATTTTCATCATGATTTCATTCTTGTCATTTGTGTCATATCTCTGAGTGTAGCTAACATCCTCACCCAACTCACGAGTCATTCTTAAATCTCGCGTTATTTCAAAGGGCCGAGACCATGTCCCCTAGGCAAAGCAGACGACTACTTTCTTTGGCTTTGTAATCAACTGGAAGATTAGGAAAGAGGTCCAACTTGAAATGGACAGGTACTCTAGAGAAATGCATCCTTTTTAACCATGTGACTGCACATAACTCAAAATCTTATTTCAAAAGATGAAAGTCGAGCATTCTCTTAAGTATTAAGTAAAGGCATTCATTCGATGAAGCTTAATATATATATATCACGTGACCCATAAAATAACAGGCATCAGAGTTTAGTAAAGATATTGCACATTCATGCAGCTTGGAAAAAGCTTTGTCAGTTGTCATGAGACTCCCTCTGTCGTAGAGACTTGTGATAACCAAGCATTAGTAGCTTTTGACGTTTCTTGTGCTTTCCCTATCATTAACAGATGCTTTGTTGCCTGTGGTGAATTTCATGTCTCCCTAAGCAAAACATTCAGGAAAGAATAATAGCCACATCACATGCAAAACAATACTTTCAAAGATGGTTTTGTGTTTTGTCAATAAGATAGGGTCTTGAGGCTGCACCCTCTCTGGCACTCCTAAAACTATTAAATTTAAACTTGATGAAGTCTCATGTGGTGAGTCTTAGAACTGTTTGTGTTGTGACGACCAAGTTGCATGACAAGTCTTTATGATATATGTCACGGCTGGAGCGTAGAGTTCCGCCTTAACCTTACGATATGTCTTACTTTTCATTCTTTATAATACAGAAAAACGATGAGAACAATTTTCAGGTACATTTATAGCATCTTGAAAAGCCGTAGGGAAACAAAAACATTAAACCTCAATTCTGCACGAAATGAGTCTCTGAAGACACCTTATCAAAAACATTGAGTTATTAGTATAATATTGTTTTTATAAAGACAAATAGTGATGGATATTATTATAAAGATAAAAGATCATCTATAATTTGACACATTGCATTTATAATGTTGAACCACATATGATTTGATTCTATTAAGCCAACCAAAAATTATATATATAATAATAATAAGTGATTTACATTATCCTTTAGGCTATTAGATATTCACATATCTTAGAATTAGAAATATGATATGGAGAATGTTTTCTCTCTTATCTTGTTGGTATTGTCTACTACAAAGTACAACTGAACTACACAAAGAGACATGTATAGATCTTTAAAGTAGAAAGATTGATTAGCACCATATAAAGTGTACATGAGAAACAACTTTAAAGGTCACACCCGGTGTGGCCTCTCAATCCATAATCTTCAACTGTCCACCCTGTCTGTGTCTATGATGAGCTGAGTACCACTACCTTTAAGCCTGTTTGGGCATCAACGTTTTGTCTTGTGGTTTGCTAATGTGATAATAGAAAAGCCCATAGAATCCTCTCAGTCCTCAGTTGACACTTGCAGCCACCTCAAGGGCTTTCTTCCTCTCTGAGCTCCAAGGTGGTGTCAACAGTGTGTGGCCAGCAGTGCAGGGAGAACTCTAACTATATATATATGTGTGTGTGTGTGTGTGTGTGTGTGTGTGTGTGTGTGTGTGTATGTGTGTGTGTGTGTGTGTGTATGTATGTATAGCTTATAGATGCTCTGTAAACTATGCAGAAAATATCCTGAGAAAGATCCTGAGAAACATATCATAAAAATAAATTATGAGCATCTTTATCAAGGTAAATCATTGATTAGTTGAAATAAAGTATATGGGTAAATATATAAATATCAATGATAAAAAATGAAAACTCCAGAGAATGACAATGAAAAACAATTCAGTATTCATCCTTCAGTTGATCAGTGTCATAATTGACCTGAGAGAGTAAAGTTAATTATGGATATAACTAAAGACGTGTTTTCGGCAATTGTACTTATTTGAAGTTTGGCTATATTATCATTATATTTTTATCAGGAACACATTATGTTTACCAACATGTCCATTGACTCACTGATGTCTATATTTTCAAGTATAGATTCATTTCAAAAATAGGAACTTATATTTGGATCAATTGGTAGGAAAATATGAACATTCGGTGGTTCCAGCTCTATTCATTAAACAACAATTACCTCTATTAAACATTTTAAACTATACAAACCTGTCTTACAATTGCAGCGTCCGTTTACCGTGACCTTATCTCCAACGCCATTTTGAAGCTGCAGGAAGACCAACTTCTTCAGATGTTATACAACAAGTGGTGGAAGCAGAAAGCTGGTAATCAGTGCGAAGGCGAAGGCAAGGATAAAAAGGACGCTAACGCCCTCGCCATCGCCAACGTCGGCGGCGTCTTCGTCGTTCTTCTGGCCGGTTTGGTATTGTCACTTATCGTGTCGGTGCTAGAGTTCATGTGGAAGGCAAACAAGAACGCTGACAGCGACAGAGTAAGTTCAGTTTTTTGCATTAATTACGCCTCCGGTATACAGTTCTTGTCCATTATACATTCCTATTAAAATGTTCATACCCTTAATGAATTCTCTGGAGAATCATATGGTCGTCAATAAAAAGGCCATGTTTGTAAACAAATTGTGATATAAGTTTGAAGTGTTATTATAATTACATATTATTTATCCTAAAAACCATAGAGCAATTAGTGGTTTTGTTTTACATGATTTGTTTCGATTATGTTATTTTGAGATGACAACCAGTATTGTCATATTTTATCAGGACCTTCGTGATACAAGTATCGCCATGCTTAAAAAGCAGTTCGATTTTGACGAATACAGTTGGTAACAGGTATGGCCGCTGTCACCTGAAAACTGCAATTATATGTCAGTAATATATAAGATAATGTTAAATAACATAACACAGTCTTTTTGGTTCTCTACGCACTGTAGTTTTCCACTCTCTGTCTTTATTCTTTACAAAATAAGACATCTTCAAAGAGGTATCATAGGGTATTAAGAGCTAAGAGTAGGTTAAACTGGAATGGCTAACAAGCATATGATTATGACTCAGGCAGTATATTTTGACTAAATCAGGTCAAACTGACAATTTAATCGTTTTGTCTGCACCGGTGTCAAGATACTTTGAACTTTGATGTTCAGGATAACTCACTTCTTGCAATTAGTCCATCCCGTACATGTAAATGAAATGATGTTTAGATTTGAAAAGGTAACAGATTCGGTGATTACTTGTGTTTGGTCTCGCTGTGGGATAAATATTGAATAATGAGGTAGCATTAATCAATAAAGAATTCTGTTAATCACACTATCACGGACATTATTGTGTATAAGGGTTGCATGTCACGTAGTATAGGTTGGATATGGGTTATATGTGAATATAAAAAGAAAAATATATGCAACTATTGTATTCAATAAATAATAAGTTATATTTATCGCTTTTTAATAATTATATCAATAAGCAATAATATATAGTTCATAAGATTTAGATGCTTTAAATACAAATATGCTTTAAGAAATATAATATGCATATGAGTGAATATATTAGACAATATACACTGGCAATACAACAAAAGATACTATTTCTATTTTAGTTCAAATTACCAGATGAAAATTCTAAATCTCATAGGTATGGATAAATACAAAACGTCTCTCTCTGTGATATGCCATCTTTGATATTTGATGTTTCAATCATTTGGTACAGCTTAAGTACAAAATCACATTCAATAGAGGAAATGAGTCTTACGATATAATCATAAATAGCATGACGTGGTGAAAGCTGATGGAATTACAACAAAGATAATGCTTGCCAATTTCAATATACTTTTGTAAGCTTATCATCTGTTACAGTGCCTCACCTTCAACTCACTGTTGGCGATCGTTTTATATCATTGCTAGAAATAAAACTTTAGAGAAAAACATTTCATCGTACAAACTCTACTATGTCTGTTCTGTTTTTACACGTATCACTTATCTTACTATCTGGATATTCTTATTCACTGTACTATCTGTTGGGAAATACAAAAGCATGTTACAATATTTGGAATTGATATATTCTTATTCAGATATGAGAGTAATTATTTGAAATTTATAAAGAGAATCCATCATCAGCATGTCACGTGCGTCTAGTTATCATAATTTGTTTTTTTGTCAAATTAAAATTATTTTGTGTATTTTTGTTTTCTTTTAGCTACCTTTGTGCGATGAAATGTCCAGAGACTTGCGGATAGCTGTGAACTGCCGAGGATCTTCTACTCGCCCAGCAAGGAAGAAAAACAGACCAACACCTGACTATTATGTAGATGGCAATGGAACTACATTAATGCCACTGACTGGTATGATGCAAAACCACCAGAGAGTACCTGGAAAGGAATCGGTTGCTTGATAGTGTACAGTCAGATGTATATAGGCAAGTCTATTTTTATACCACAAGTGTTTTGTACCTGCCAGGACCCCAAACACTAAATCTGGTTTGAAGAAAGGTTGGTAAGATTGTATTCTAGCCTGGATGTTTTATGTAGTGCTTCCAGGCTTTTGGACTCCAGGATAAAGTATGCCAAGGACACTACATTAAGATGAAGATGCCAAAATAAGGTGTGAAGGCACCTGGATATCGGACTTTTTTTACCACATAACATGAGAAACTCTTTGGTGCAAAACTCCTTTAAATATTGTGTTATTTACATGGTGCATAGATTTAAGTCTTGAAGACTATGATGTTGCTCAAGACAAAATATATCTGGGAGGTCATTCATCGGAGTTGAAGCATTAATTTTTTGAAGAGCTGAACTGATCGGAAAGCAGATCTAATAGGGTAGAAAAAAGACTTACAATAGATCTGTCTTTGGCAAATATGTAGTGATTGCCTACATTTCCGCCTATTTTGAAATGTTCAACCTGTATATACAAAACAGCCATTAGGAGAGTTCTAGTGGTGTGTACTGCAGAACTCTATATATCAGAGGTCAGTTTAACATAAATCAAGCACTGAATGGCCAAGTTTGTTGTATATTTCTTGTACAGCTCTTCTTGAAAATGCTTTTTTTATATTGCTCACTCAGTGATCAAGAGATGTACATATGCATGTTCAGTTTTCTAGAGAAAAAAAATGATGCAAGTGTTTCTTATACATCAATATATGTACAGTGTCATTTTGGCAGAATGTGTTTCTATGCTTTTTGTTAAATCATAACATATTCCAAAGGCATGATTCATAGACCTTCTCATGCTGCAGATATCTATACTTGGTTATTTAGTTTAGCTTATCACTCCAGGAATCCTCATAGGGAATATATTAATAATACTAGGGCACATAATAGAATTGAGATAACAGATTTATTTTGAATATGCTTTGTTAAGGTAAATAGGATATTGTGTGTCTTTCCTATTCCAAATCATGAGTTGTTTTAGAAACTGTAAATTTCAAAATCACATAGATCATATGGTAATAATTATGATGATCTCAACTTAAGGACTTTTCCATTTTCCACACATGTTAAATTTTCTGTACATTTCGTTTCTTTGACATGTTTCATTCATTCTAGGGAAATAGTATTTATTATTATTGCTTTGATATTTGCGTATTAGGTTTGACTGTAGCATCGCTTTTTATTGCATTTGACCTATTAGTTTGTATGTATATGTAGTGTGATGCGTTATACTTCTTAATTACTTCTTAATTACATTAATAACTGGTACTGTATTGCGATCCATAATTGTCATATGATTTTTGGAATATAAAGTTCCCAGGTTCGAGCCAATATGGCTTGGGAGGCGGATAGGCCATGGAAAATACTGTACCCTTCAGATCTATGTTCATGCCACGAAAAAACATATAGGCAACTGGGTTTGTTAAATTAGCTGTAATTGATCCTGACATGATTCACCCTTTAAGATTTCTGTCCTGATGACCACATAGACCATTGCCAAAATTGTCTTACTGAGTTATTTTATTCTTGTTGTCATTTATTCCTGGCCTTGAAAAAATAAAAATAAACTATGCATAGTTGAAAGACAATTGAATAATGTGTAGACTATTTGAATTGTAAAAAGGCAACCATTGATGTGCATATGAAATATATGTATAATACATCTAGTATGATTGTATAATATTCCATTTCAATCATGTTCATCCATTCATTTATAAGTATGTATGTCACATCCCATCACAGTATATGCGATTGTAAATAATGACTATATCCTGATCTCTGTTAATATTTGGGTGTTCAGGAAAACATTGTCAAAGGAATGTAAAGTCACGCCATGCATCAACAAAAATCCGTTCTAATCATTTAATAGACATCTAAATTTAATTATAATTAGTTGCGTTGCACTTGAGACCCTAGATTTAATGAAAAAACTATGTTAAGACAAAAATATTGTGTTCAGGAATAACAAGGGTCTTTCCTCAATAAAGTTCATGTGTACACAACTGTCATTGATGATTTGTCTTATTATTACAGTTAATTAAAGAAACAAAATCAAATGACTTGCATTGCCATATGAAACCAGGATAACTGGCCAAGAGAATTATTTCATGAATTTTGATTAAATGGTTTCTCAACAACTCTTCATTCGGTCCTTTTCTGTTATTGGTAGAATATAAATCAGGAAATCCACAATGGTTTATCAATGTTATCAAAATGTCCAACTACTAACTTCTATGCCCTAATTATATTCTAATAAAAAAATTCTTATTGTTTTACAAAGTAAAAGAACAAATTACAAAAATATTGGCATGCCAAAACTTTGTTGGGTTTATTTCTTTGGGGACTCGTTTATCCTGAAGCCTAGATTGGAGAGCATTGATTGGCTGCGGCCAAACAGGACGTGAACACCAAAAACCAAATCTGATATAACAAACGGAACAATAACAACTTCACAGGTCAAGTTCGTGTCTATGTCCACAAGATAATGCCAAATCAATAAGGTTGCATGCAGATCCCCAAAAACACCTAGAATGCTTTGCGTCCTTCATTTCATCTCCCATGTTTATTTCACCACTAGGGGGCACTAGCTGGCCATAACGTGGTGGTTCGGAAATATGTGATAAATACAAAATAACACATATAATGCATTATATCACATATGAAGAGGCATATCAGTCTATAATATGGTCAAATGAACATTGCCATTTGTTTCATCCATTTCATTTGATGTATTTTCACATGCACAACAGTGTACCATTTGCGACTCCTATTTTTTTAATAGTCAATGCAAAATTGGCCATTTTCTTTCTGCAAACATTAACGCAAACAAAATCCAACCACATATTATGAAAATTGTTTATTTCATCAAATAATAACATCTGATGACAGTTTACATATTTCATATATCTCCTCTTTTGATCATAGCATAAATGATATACAATGTGATACATTGGCCATTTAACAAAACAAAAACATTGACTTTGTGGATCAGCCAGAGTGGACCCATCAGATTGAAATCAATTTCTTTATCAAGATACTAATAAGAAATTAATAAGTAACATTTTTTATGAAATAAATATTATCGGGAGGTTACTTTGAATGGTTTAACGATTTTTCCCATTAAATGTTCTTTAACGTCAAGGTTACTTTGAATGATTTAACGATTTTTTCCATTAAATGTTCTTGTTAAACATTGAGAACTGTAGAAGGTTTTGAAGATGTTATAGATGAACGCTCATGTGATCAGTGATGGTTGGTAAGAGGAAAGGGTTGATAATAATCTGGTAAACTAGTTATTAATTGAATTGGACATTACTTCTTTGGATATGGGTTCCACACTGTCTGGTCCAAAAAAGTCAATTTTGAGCAAGGCTTTAGGTCCAGAGTATCAGAATGTATCAAGCAATTCTATATATTTTACAGCATAAAGAATCCACAGAGAATATCACGAGATATGGATGTTACAATTCTGTTTGGCTGTTTTTTTTATAGTATATATCAATCATTCATATTTCTTTGTAAACTTTTTTCTATGTTTTATTTTCAAACTTTGGTTCATTTTTTCATTATCTCCCATGTAAAATAATTCATTTGTTTTATTTTATCATATGATTATTGGAATATATTTAGGGAACCATAAACTAATAAAGTAGCTTGTTTTTGTTAACGTGCAGTTTAAAGTTATGCATGCAATCTTGATAAAGTCTATCACTAGTGTAAAAAAGTCATTCTTGATTAATGAATGAATCTGTTATAATGTTTATTACATTATTTATTGTTTTGGTTCAATATTTTTTTAGACAAAGGGCAGAGAAATAACAATATGTGTAATCTATTTCTTAATAAGTCCTTTGGTTAGCAATAATTAAGGATGTGTTTTAATGTGTTAAGAAATACATGTATGTCATGATATGAGTATTTTAAGTATCAAGCTATATGAAATTTGCACCAAAGGGTCAAATACAAAAGATAGACTTGGAAACTGCTAATCATCGATATATTATAAAATGCACAATAGTTAAAATGTACCAAGGGATATGTAAAGTGGAATCCAGTTTATTGATTTCAAAAATCGATGTTGTTTATGAGTAAATGTTATTTGATATAGCGATGGTTATCGTGAGCTGTGCAGAAAACAAACAAACGATATCTCTTAAACTTCTGTTTGTAGAAGTACATATTATTTTTGGCAATTTTGAGAATCAACAATTAAGATGTTATAAGCATATACCCTAAACATATCAATTGGTCCATCTCTAACATCGCAAGGGAAAATATTCCCATGTACTTAACGATACACTAGGCATCTTTATTAACCGTTTATCTGGTTGATAAAGTGTCAGAATTTTCCTAATATTTCTTTTGCCCCACAGACAACAATTATTATATATTCTTATATCTTACATTACTCGATATCAGGAAAGCAAATCTTCCCCAACATCAATACATATTTAGTACATATTCATATGTTTATATAATACTATGTACAATAGGTGCCAAGGAAAGGCTGTTTAGCATCTCTTGTTCATTACATATGCTCATGATGAGTATAATGAATTAATACACCATAATTAAGAACTGTCAACATTGATTTTTATCAAAATTGTAATCACAATAACAAGACTGGTACAAAATCACAACATAATTTTACTTTCTATATTGAAATCATGATACATTTACCAACCATAAAATAGTTCTTATCATTACATAATACACAATGATCTCTTGTCAAATACTTAATTATACCAATCTTTCAATAACTTAATCTATCAAATAATGAGGAACATATTCTTATTTCTACCATAATTTATGTAAACATATTTCCACTTGATTACGTTTTGCTGTAGTTAAAACCTGTTTACTCTTTGAGTTTCGTTGTTCAGAATAAGTAAATATGACAGATTAATGCATTGTCTATAAAACTGTATATAAAATAGCAACTAATTAATAACAACTTCTTTTTATTGATCAGAAGGTGGGATACGACATACATGTAGCAGTTTTATACCCTGGAGTGCTCTGTAGTTGTGCCGCCAATGTCAAAATAGCAAAGCCAAAATGGATATTTCTTATGGTCCTTATCAAAATATATTCAAAGTGAATGATCTTCATGCTCGGGCAATTCTTTATCACATCTACATCCCATCATCTGAGATATGCAAGATTAAACATTATATAAGAACACAAATATCATGCCAATTTGAACATGAATGTCATTGACTTTGCCTGATGTTGTTTTTCCCAGATATAAATATGGTGGTTTGACATTTAACATCAAATAAATGGAAGTCAAACAGACATCATTACAATGCCATTAAATTAGACTCTGTCCATATTATAAGTATGGTCCACAGTGCAATATGTGCCATGAACCACCAGGTAATAGAATGAAATTTAAACATCTGCATGTTTTCAGCCCACTTCAATGTCACTACATTTGCATAGCAATGTATGTACAGTGTTCCAATATCCTTTACAGTATGGTAATAAATCATAACTCATTTTGTGTTTCTAACACCTCGTTTAAAAAATAAAAAGTCTTGATAAACCCATACGCTATCCGCACTAGTCTCTGTATTTCTACAGGAAGGCGGAGGTTTATTTGATCACTTAGTGATCTAGAGGAAGTGACGCATTACCGTTCGCGTAGTAATCTGCAGCTCTGGAGACGGTACAGCGTTTCTGCCTATCCTGTAGCTTTTTAGGTACCTCCAGCAGGCTTGTGGTTCCGTTTTTGGTTTCTTGCATGACACTTTAAGGGGACTGGCCCCTAATTTACAGCAACCAGCTGTTGTCTCTTCCTCCTTTCTCCCAATAAAGACATAAAACATATTGAGCGCCCCCTTTCACTCCACGGAGCATGCGCGCGGTGTCTCACGCCTGAGTGTCCCTAAACTCGGGAGGATAAGTGTCTATTTGTGCATCATGATAGCGAAATCGGGAGTCTCTTGGAGGAATGGGAGATTTCCTCACTTCTCTCAAATGTATGATCCCATTCGGTGAATCCACGGCGCAGGAGTCAGATGGGTGATGCAGACATTTACTGCATTGTCGCTTGAGTGCTGGTTTCTTTGTGGACCCATGACATCGGATAGCGAAACGAAGTTCCTCCCACATTTCAGACCATACCGATTGCTGAAATAAGCAAATGTGCGTGAAGCTACATTTAAATTACACCATCACGTGGTTGATAAGATGAGCACGTGACACTCAAGAATGTGAAGGGGTTAAACTTTATCTGATTCTGCCACGACAAACTGTGTTTATTCCTCAAATCCCTTAGATGTACAGTTATTATTGAATAGCCAAAAGACATATGAACATTATTCATTTTGAATGTCTTTTCAAACATTGTTTGATAAGACATTTTGCTTGAAGCGCACACACAACACATGTACATTGTATAAAACAAATCATAGCATTTCAGACTGATGCATGCAATTTCTTTCTTTTGTAAAATTTCTCTCACATCTTGGGACAATATATACCGATAACGAATAAAAATAATCGTTATCTTAACGAATATCACTGGTAAGAAAACCACAACTCTGCTCTGTTATGTAATAATTGGGTGAATTGAATAGCAGAAACCGCAAAGATATAAAGTGAAAAAACTACCACTATATCAGAGATAGAGAGAGAAAAGCCTACAAAATATAATATTAACAGGTATGACTGGGAGAGGGAGGATGGAATAAGGGTGGGAAGTTACAATCACACACATCCAATAAGTTTCAGACACATCTATGTGATGACTATATTAGCAAATTCCATTTTATTAACCCACTTTCTGTGATTTGGTCAACTATTTTAAAAGAACATATAATCAATAAGACAATTCTTTTATTTCTGAATTTCGTTGTGAATATTTTAAAATTGAGATAAATAACTGTATTTTTCATTTTCTGAGTGAATGTAGTGGGACATTAACAAATTGCATGCATTTTTTTATTGGATCAAATATAATAGGTACGAAGGTGAAGTAGGTGGCTTTAAAATGTAAAGCCCAAGATCAAAAATAATTGTTGAAATATACTGAAACATCGTCGATGATTATTTGAGGCAAAAATGGTTGTATAAAATGCAATCAAATGAAGTGTCTTTTTCCATTTCGTTTTGTTTTGTTTTGTTTTGTTTTGTGATTACCTCATATCCAGCGGCGTACCGGCACCCGTCACACTAAAGAAATCAAAATATTCAAGAAGGAAATGTTGCATCAGAACATCAGCCTGGGCGATGATAGAGTATCTCAGGACAAAAGAGGTGAACAATAAGACAAAAGATGGTGGTGCACACCGATGGGAACAAATTATTTCTAGTACTCTAAGAAAATTTAATGATAAATGTCATAAACGTATAGTACAATGAGATGGCGCCAGAATCTTACATAACAGCACACGTGACAAAACAAAAAGCACCATCAACCTTTTTCTCTGTTTTGTACTCTTTACTGACATTATCAATGGGACACAATGTAATGTACAGCCACGTGACAACATCTCAGATTCATTGCTGAGACTGATGCCATGAAAAGAAATCATTAAACTCATATTATTTGTGTTCACAACTACAAATTCAAATTGTCAGGTTTATCAAGAGACGTGCGTCTCTTATTTTCCCTCATTACCGGCCAATCTAAAGAGAACAAATCCAATTAGGATGACATTATGAAATTAAATTGGGCAATATGGCAAGGTAATAATCAGCTGATTAAGGTTTGGAATCCACTGAACTGTAAATATCTTTTTAAGTCAGCAACTTCCTTCACATTTCGGCATATAAAGCCGTTTTGTTTGTATCAATGGCCTATGCTTGCTATGACTTGTGTTTCATAACAATCTGGACAGGAAAAACATAGAAAAAGATTTTTTAATGCGCACGGCCAATTTGTTATCCAATTTATCATATTCTTACCCGCTCTGTCTTGGCATTTCTCTTGGAATTCCACATGAATTCAATGACTGCTGTTATAACTGCAATGGTGAGGCCAGCGCAGAGAACAACAAAGATGCCTCCAACATTGGCGATGCCCAGGGAGCTGGCCTTGGATTCTTGCTTTTTGTCATCATTATTGCAGGTACCCGTGTTCTTCCACCACTTGTTATATAACATTTGAACTCGCCCATTCTCCTGCAGGTTCAGGATTGCCATGGAGATGGGATCCCTATAAGGCGAACCTGGAGGAGCGTGTGAGGAATATAAATATTATAATTAATAAGCTTTTTGATTTTGCTTGACTTGTCTTTGACGCCTGATATCACACTGTTGGTGTTAAATCAAAAGTCATGATTAAATAATGATACGTCAAATTAACCCCCTTAAACCAATTCACATCAGATCTTTTTTGAAAATATTGTTTAATCTACAAAAAGATATTTCAACCGAAAATTTGGATTATGCAATATAAGTGGTTTGAACTATTTAAGATGAATAAATATCAATGCATGTGTTTTTCAGCATCTAAGTAATATCCAGGTATAATTATTCCAAATCTAAGGAGAAGTATAGTTCCTCTGTATGTTTATTTAAGACAGGTGCAATCATACCAAACAATACCAAAGGATCGGACAACATCTTGACTCACCCATCGGCGTTCCAATACCATAACCTTTACTATCCAGCAGGCCTCCGACCTGCATTAGGTCACAGTTTCTTTGTATTGTATAGTCAATCATTGTAGATTCCATAAGAAAGGCATAGTTTCCTTTCTGTACCCGTCTGGTGCCTTCTTCTGAGTTTTTTACAAATACACTGGGCTCCCGGCTTTCCATAAAAGCCCACATCCTTTGGTATGTGGGAATCTTTGACTCCTAAAGTATAAAATATCATAATTAATCCACATTCCACAAAGATTATTTTTAAAAAAAGACAAAAAAAATTATTATGCTTTTATATTTATTCTTTTGCAGAATGAAATGCTACCGACTTGGTGGACTTTTTTGTTAGAAATTTCTTTCTCTTTTGTGTGAATTGGTCAATCTGAATGGTGAGTAGTGTAGTATTACAGATGGAGTCACAAACCGACAACATCACTTACAATACTGAGTCACTATGGTTGACTAGGGCTACAAATGAAGGCTTAGAGAGACATGCGGTGCATCTGGCGGCTTACCAAAGGAGCTACGGTGACAAAGTGATTTCTTACACCTAATACGACCATTTGCATTACCAATGAACTAAAGTTAAACAACTAAACCATAGTCACATCCAAACACTATAATACCGAATATCGGGAGTCGTTTAGTTGGCCAACATTTTCCAGATTTTTTTCAAATTTTGAGCATTGATAGATTTTGGATTTGATTTTGCCTACCTGCAATTTTGGACCGCCTGTCTTTAATTTAGATATTAAAAAATATTTACATACAAAGTTGATATTTCTTCAATTAAATTCAAAAAGATAAAGAAAGTTTGCGTTACCGTTACAGATATTTAGAGTATGAGAGGAAAATGCAATAATTCAGTCCATGAAATTGGTGAAGTTCTCCAAACCATCTCTCGAAGGAACTCCAAAGATCAGCGATATATTCACAGCATTTGGTAAATACATCCAGCAAGATGTCCACTCCATTGTGTAATATCACCTTTTTCCATTCAGCATTATTTTCTTTTTTTTTATTTCTTGTGTATTTTCATATGTAAATTATATACTATATATATATATGTGTGTGTGTGATAAAATTGTGATAAAATACTTCATAGCCACCCTGATTTGGAACCGATATTGACCTACCTCTAATGAGCAGTCACCTGTGTAGTAAGACCACAATGGACAAATAGTAACAACACATAGTGGACTTAGTAAACAGGCAGAGCCAGAGAGAAGTGTGTGATAGAAAAGCTAAGGACTAGGTGCGCTATTTGAGAATATTGGCAATTTTCAATCCGCTAAATATTGTGCTTTGTGCTGAAAATCGCAAAGCTTCCCATTTTTTTGCATCTATGTTGTCCCGATATACGGTATCTCAACAACTAACAACTAGATACGGTACATGAATACAACGAGAAGGACATTTTATAGAAAAATGGATCAGGACTTACTCTAAAAAAGGTCATGGTAGATCCCCCAGTTATTGTGCCGTATTCTATATGAGTCTGTTTAGATAGATCCTCGGCACTTTCTATAGGGGAAACCATTCTTTCCACAGTCAAGAAGGCTGCCAAATTGGCAGTATAAGATGATATGATTATTAAAGTAAAGAACCACCAAATACCACCCACAATACGGGTGGAAACAGCTCGTGGGTTAATATCGGAACCCTGCTGCATCAGGGTGCCTACTGCAAACCAGAAACTGTTGGATAATGTAAAGTTGTTTTCCACTTCATCTGTGTCCGGGTTACAGGGGTGGGGGTTATACCATTCATAAGGACTGAAGCGCGCCAATACAAACATAAGTATGCTGACAACCAGGTAAGCGGCTATCACGTAAAGCCAAATCTCGATGGCAAGCGGGTTAAGGAACGAGAACAGCCCGGGACTCTCCCTCTTGGGCCGCTTGAACAGGATGCTGATGCCGAGGTTCATGAACGGCTTGGTGAAGTCAATCACTTGCTCCCGTAGGTAGTTTATGGTTAATGAAGCCACTGCCAGGTCCGCTTTCTGTAATATATACACCATCGCAAATCACCATGCAACTCCACTTCCGGTCAAATTTTCTGGTTAATATTTAAGCCATATGTTGTTCATATGTCAACCGCGATGACGTAATGTGTGTGTACATTTAATATTTGGAAAATATGTTGATGGTGTTCAGCTAAGTTATAGTCAATTCAAGTTCTATTGACATACAGGCTGTTCATCCACACTTTTGGAAATGCCATCGTCAACATTTAAGATATATGTCAAATACTTGCTGGAATGGATGAGATGAAATTAACACACTTTGTGGTACGGATTCATGAATATAATTTTCTTGATGACATGTACAATATTAGTAATTCATATGAGTTTGTTCATATTTACTCTTGTAGATATTTACCTCAGTGAATGTCAGGTATAAGGTCTCATGCACATTTGACAAATTATACAAAGATGACACACTCATATTGAGATAAAGACTTACGAGCAACAAGCACTCGTCAGAATATTATTTATAATTTTCATTTGAGGTGTCAATAGATATTGGATTGACTATAATTGCCAAGAACAACTCATATATCATATGTCATATATCATGTTACAGTAGTCAGAATAATCATAAAACTCAGATTGATTTAAACTTAGAGAATGGTATTATAATACAGAACACAAATGAAAAAATCAGTATTCCTTGTCTATACTGTGACATAGAACTCAAACAGAACTCAAATAAATATGACCATTCCACTAACAATGAAAACCCTGATTAATGTAACATCATATGTGTCTAATAAGAAGCATATATCAAGTTGTGATAAACTTCTAGGGTTTATATATCTCTAATGCTATTGCTTTTATGTTTCTTCCTTCTAACAGGTCCTCCTCGTATTTTGTAATGCATTCTTTTCAATATTAATCAAAACTGAAATGTCATACTACTCTGGGATTGAGATAAAGATAAACAACGGAATTAATGAAATATTGAGGAAAACTTATAAAAAATATTTGCATGTTCTTATCACAGGCAAATAAAATAATTTGAATGACAATATTACAATTAAAATTAATATTCACAGACATGAACATAGAGGAGAATATAATGATCACACCAGATTAGCCATCCCAATATAGATATGCAGCTGTAGTAATGGGACACCCCACAAGCTGAACAAATGACTCATTTGATTATGTGCCTGGGTCATTTGGATTTGTGATTTAAGGGGATATCTATCGCACACTATATTTCAGGCAAATGTGGCGGGCCTTGTTGAATGGCCACGGGAGACCGGCTGCGGCTCTGTGTATTGAAGGCAATGATGTTCCCGGAGCTCAATCTGAACCAATCAAGTTTAGCACTGTAAATCTGTCTGATATATTGTATCATAATCAATGATGAATTAATTGATAAACAAATCAAATGCGTTGACATTAACATGCTACTTCTGGTCTCGTGGTTTAAGTTGGGCTTTGATGTGCCTTATTTTTGTCCAAAAATTACGTTAACTTGTACTGTGCAGCTCTTATTTTTTGTCAGAACTACAGAACTAAGATTTCTTTCAGTTGGCGACATCCGGGTAATGACAAATTATGGTCTTCCTTGCATGACAGCGCCACCTACCCTATCAATCACTTCTCGCACCATTCCGTTCCACTTGCCATACTTGTCTGGCGCTCCGTATTTTCCATCACCCACCAGCTCGATTTTGTAGTTGAAGTCAACTAGTTCTGCAATCTCTTTCAGCAAATCGACACAAAACCCTTCAAACCTGTCATTCCCTGAGAGAGGGTGGTCTGGCTTCTTGATCATCACATAGGGCGGCTCCTGAAAAATTGCACAAAAAGCCAGCTGAGCAATCAATACAAAGTTTCACACCTCAGAGCCCAGCCCAAGTACTCTGCAATTTCATCTCGCTAATTTTGTTACATGTGATTAATACGAGTGAAAATTGTTCTTGTCAGGAACAAGAAAAACTGTTAGTTTACTATTAGGGAAAAGTGTCAAAGACGTCCCAAAAGACAGTGTCTGAAGATATTTCCTTCCGATTAATCGCCATTTGAAATAAGTTGAATTGACATTTATAATTTGCTTAAATGCTTATGGAAAGTTCAAAATTAAAAACTATTCAGCCCGTAAAATAATTATGCTTGAATGTTTTTGTTATTAATATTTACCATGTAAGGCATCATGATGAGATGAAATATCTTTTTCAGATTTCTTGTGGTGGTCACATTTTGTAATTCAAAGAAGACTTGCAATTGACTTAATCATGTTTTTATATCTAAGTTGACATTTTATTAATTAAACCTGGCACCATCAGATCCCACTGACCAGTTAACATTGTTCCAACCTTTGCCCCTAAAGCTCCACTGTGACAATATATCCACCAAAACAGTCCAGACCATATTTTATATGATTATTTTGGGAAAAATGAAGAAAATGTTTCAGTAAAAGTTGAGATTCTTGTGAACAAACTATAATCTATATATGTTAAAAAGACCTATGTTTCGATAGGTTTATGCACCCTCTTTGCAAATGTCTGGTTTTGCCTGTAGTGATTTATATGGGAGACACAGGAGCAATATATGTAAAGAAGACTTAGATATTGGTGACCAATGACATTTAATTGACCTTTAGTTGAGGACAGTATATTGCAATCGTCTGGCAGATTTTGTTACTCTCAAGACAAGTGAACATTTGCCCTTTAATCATCCTGAAACGACATAGCTATCTTTATGATCATGTTGTGAAGTAAATTGAAGGTGTGTTCACCGTTCTTTAAGTGTAGTCACATCAGCCAATACCAAGTACAGTGCACACACATTGAAAGCGACGCCACCTAGTGCAGGCCACATAAAACTTACCTACTTTCATCATTTAATTTGACATTTCACGGAATAATTGTCATTTTGGTGAAGTTGTGAATATCTTGATATCGCTAACACTCTTATAATCAGAGAAAAAAAATCAGTGTCATCCACCCCCGTGTGGTGAAGTATAGCTTGTACTTAATTTAGAAGTTCAGAGGTAAGAAAGATGTAACATAAAATTATATTCTTTTGCGATAAAAATATGACAATAATCCTAAAGATTATTATGCGATGAAAATATGACAATAGTCCTAAAGATGAAGAACTCAATAATATTGAAGAAAATACGCATAGAAAAAAGTCAATTGCTATTCACAATTTTGAAATATGATAAATGTAAAAAATAAGAGTAGAATAAAAGAATGTCACAATGAAGTTCTTGAGATTGTATTAAAAAAGCCAATGTTAAAATTAATTTTAGTTCATCTTTCCAGCCTCTTTTAACGTTGTATGTCAGGTCAAACAAGTGAGCAATAGTTGTGACATACCAGTATTGTTGTTACTATCAACTCCGACTAGAACGCAAAGAGAATAACTGTTATTACTATAGATCATGATAAATAAGAAAATGAGCTCCAAACGTACTAAAACTAATGAATATTACATTGTAGAGAGTCAAAATTGTAACTCATAATTCAAACAATTATATTTTTATTCGCTATAGATGGTTGTAGTATTTAAATAAAATATAACTTAGAGCGAAAGACTAAATTAAAATATTACAGATTTAAATAATTTTAATTAGGGATTTTAATGAAGAGTGGATAGTGTATAACCACATCGTTAGTATCAATGAGGATAAGCATATCTAATTATAAACTTTTCATGCACGTAATTTTGTATTCAACAATAAATCTTTAAAACCTCAAAACCAATATTACGTTGTAACGAAGATCACGAGACTTCAAAATATTATGGGATTTGGAATATAAGTACTGATCAAATATCATTACCACAATTTCTAAGATCATAAGCAAAAAAAAATCATTGAAATAAACAATGGAATTGTTATTCTCGAGGTAAAACACATGTGAGTCCTCACTCATTCTAAAGTGAGTTTGATGTTTGCTGTTAACACATAGTTAGCGAGAGGGCACGGTGACCTGGTTTTGCCATTAGGTTGTGTGCGCCGGAAGGGGAATGTTTCATAGACATGCGCATAGGGCAGAACAGGGCAGCAGTCAAGGATAATAAGAATTCCATTACAATCTCCTGTGCCTTCAAGTCTGCTTCACTTTTAGACAGCTCCTTTGTCTAATTTGAACGAGAGACAGAGAAGGTGAAATACACTCATTACAGAAAGGTCAAAATATTGCTAACAACATGAAAATCATTTGGTCAGCGTATTTGCCTTCCAACAACTTCATGTTCCTCTGGCCAAGAATGACAATGTAATATATACGAGACAAACACGCATAAATAAACACATAAAGCTGACTGAAACATATTTCACTGTTTTTGTATTTTAAACCACAAGAAACATGTAATATATAATAATCAATAGTGGGGTATTATATGAGATTATTTTGCACATAAAGGACCTTAAGTTGGGCCACCTCAATTTTTTCATATCACTTAATTGTTTTCATTGGAAAAGGGATGGGAACTATGTATAAGGTATGATATGTTATCCAAAAGGCTCAGTTATGACAAACACCGAGTCAGCGTATGTGGTTCAGAAGTCAAGCCATCTGAAGAAAAAATGTGACCCCTCCTTACTTAGGATCCACGTGCGCCTAAAGTACACTTAATGAGACCAATAGAGTATCCCATTAGTCCCGACTTGAGCACTGTACAAGGGATGTTCCATGAGGCTTTGTGCACCATAACAACTGCACGATGGAGGGTTTTTTTCTCTACATGTATGTCCCTGTACCGTAATTAGTCGCCCCAGCGAGACTACCTAAATCGAACATAACATTGGGTTGGGGGATAAGCCGTAGACACAGCGAGTGACTTATTCATTCCTTATTGCTGCCGCATATATATATTGAAGGCAGTTGCTGATTCACTTGAGTTCAAATAGGACATTCTACAAATTGTAATGATTACATTCAGTTCTGATTACAGTTCTGATTACATTCCATAACCTACTGATCAGAAAAAAGGAATCCGTGCACCTCACGATTTACGTTTTGTATATTACCCCAAGACAATTTGTTCTCAGATATAAATGTTTACGGGCATAAACCAATGGAATTAAAGTATCCTTGCTATGTATGATGCTATCTGCCCTCTTTTTATCATAATATGAAATATATACCTAATAGTGACAACCGATTTGAGGTATACTTACTTCTATGGAGGTTACTATGAGGGTTTTGTTGCCAAACATGCCCCCTTTATGCACCTTTTCCATCGGAGAGGTCCAGTTAATACCAGTAACAGTTGACCACTGTCCAACCTGAAATGATTGAAATATAGTTGCATGTTATTATCAGGGTAACACAAGCTTAACCTATTTGCAAACTTCGGGATATGTTAAGAAGTTAAGTTTTATATTTCATGGTATATATTCTCTGTGGAGTTTTTTTCTTGACCATTTCAATAAATTTAGGCAATATGAAAATAAAACCAGGGCAAGATTTCATGACCTCACCACATACAATATAAAAAATATAAGCGGGACCATAAAAAAATCTTGATACAAGTTATTGACCTAAAAAGAACTGAAATGTTGCTAATTGGCACAAAGAAGTTTTCTTAAAGAATACTTGGAATGCAAGATCTATTATATGAGGATTGTACCTTTTTCAGACCCTGTGATTGTAACTGCAGGATGTCAAGATGAAAGTCCATTCTCCTTCCACGATCAAAGGTAATCTTGCCTGTTAATCCCTCCATCTCCACCTGGTGGTTGAAAACCCAACCACACCATCATCAGCATTTTTGCCATAAAATTATGAGGCGAAATTATGATGCTAATTAGCTAATTGTGTACATGCTCTCACAATTCTATGGCAAACGATTTAAAAGCTGAGTGAACAGAACATCATTAATACATATATATATATATCTAAACACATTTATCAGAATAGTAAATATAAACTTTGACAGGTATTTCATTGCAATCTTTTCTTAAGAATCTCATTCACCAAAAAATCACATATTTCAATGTTTCATATTCATATTAATCAAAGTTCCTCAAGAAAGTTTTTCGTTTTAGTGCCTAAAATAGATTATTGCCACTTTTCATAGAAATGGTGAGGGTTCAACCAATACTGGTATTAAACTTAAAGTCTCCATGAATTATTTTCATGGCTGAAACTAAGTTATACTCTGATCATGTGTGTTTGCCAACTACTCAACCATGAGAGGTGTCTTGAGTTACTCAGAGAGATCAGAGAGGCATAAAGTATAAGTGTCATGCATTACACGTATCATGCTGAAATATTCATCAGAATGCTCACTCGTAGAGTGGTTGTCAATCATTTCAGTGTTGGACTGACCCTCCATTAGTTTGGACAGACAGTAACTTTATCATGCCCCTTATTGAACATGTTATAACAACATTTTATATAATTACACAATCGTCTACAAGTATGCACATGTATTACATAAGCCCTGCCCACGTATCAATTAATTCTCTTCAGAGTAATTCCTGTTATTTCTTCATAGTTTATTCCAGACAGCAGGGATGGAGAGAGGCAAATGGCTGAAATGATTTATGTATAAGGCAAGCATGACTGCTCCATACTTATCGTCACAAGGGTATGTGACCAGCTGAGAGAAAGATAATAGAGAGACTGGGACCAGTCGAGGCATGGTGTGAGAGAGGAAGAACAGGTGTCAAATAACTTGGAGGCGAAGTCTCGCTTTACACAGATAAATGCATGTGTATAATATGTTCACTGTAAATGTGTGGTGATAAAGAGGAAAAAAATTGCATTAAAACAACTTAAGGCATTAAAAACGGAAATTTAAAGCAAGAAAAGTATTCAGATTTTAATGGGAATTAATATATGAATGAAAAGAGTTGAGTTCTCTTTTGTTTTAGACAGAGAAATTATTTATATAAACCTAAGCCTAAAAGAATAAAAAAGAAGCCGGACTCTCAAATATATGAGGCTGAGAATATGCAGAAAAAGAGAGAAAATTGAGACTAGTATTTTCCCATTCTATTCTCTCTGCTGTCAGCCACATCATCAGTTCGCACCCATCCGCTAATTTAGACTACATCATCATTTCCCCTTAATGCACCGCATCCCGTGAAGGTAATTTGTTATGATGAGGTTTTTCTTAAGCCTCTTTATGATATTACTCTTCCTTAATTTACAGCTCTGGATCTATTGTCGTCAAATAAGACAAGCTTTATCTCCATAAATTACAAAATCTAAATCTGCAAATAGTATTTCAAATTTTAAGCCTCTGTCCTAAGTACAACATTTTAGGTTTACATTGTGCCAATAAAGTAAATAGAAGGATTATTTGTCTTCCATACATCATGCATTTATATGCATCATCTTGACCATAATGCCTCCTGCCGGAAACTTCTCCTCTGCTCTATCAAACATATATAGACATTATATTTAATATGGATCGGCCACTGCTAAGCAACTTGGTTTTATATATGCGGGAACATGTGTTCTGTTATATGAATGGCGACATTGCTCATTGCTGCGGCCTCATGTTCATTTCATTTGACCCCAGTAGTCTGGTATGAATAATACAAAACAGCCTAACAATTTATGGTTTCTTAATATAATTTTGTCTGTCTGATTAGTCACGTATAACAACCCAAGAAAAAAAACTATCTGAGTTTATAATTAACTCAGAAATAGTAATTTCATTTAATATACATCATGTCATGGTAAACTCACTCTGGGACATCAGCAAGGAAAACATGCACAAATAATATGGGGCAACAATATGGAGTAGCCCGCCAAGGTTACGCATATATTCTATCGCATCATGTGTTTCAATTAGGAGTGATTGCCAAGCAGACCGTGAGCCAGTGTAACAATACTTTATCATACACAGGTCAGAGTTTCCTAATTGCTAGACCGACTAGTGCAGAAGACTGAGAAGTGATGGATACGTGAAAGTGTGATCATCTATTCTCTGCAAGCAATACAGCCCTGTGTCATTTCCATTTGTGTTTCATTTACGGTAAAATAACAATGGATGATAGAATATGATGGGAACTTTGCGTTGAATTACCCTTGAACTACCAAACCATGAAATTGCTGTTTTCTTTTCTGCTATTTAGGCAGAGAGAAATGACTGATGATAGCTGCAGTGTGTTTCCTCAAATTGATATGATCTGGATTTCACATTTTAGAAGATGCAAATATACAATACATGTTTGGAAATGGTAGATATCTAATGCCATAATTTTGACATGTTTTTTTTCATTGAAAATTCATTGAGTAGAGTCTCGTGATTTAATAAGAGTCTGTTAGTGAAATGAAGGCATTGATGCCTTAAGATATAATGTCAAACTGATGAATACTATTTGAATTAGCATTTTAAAAGTAGTCCCCATATTATCTGCATGCAAACCATCAATACAAAGACACTGGTACTAATTTCATATGCAATACAAGACCTTGTCAAGTCACGCTTGAGGAAGAAAGATTTTACCTACATGGGATTTGCTCATACATTACACCGCAGGAGAAGATATTAGACTACACAGGGAGTTGGGAATGAGTTAGGAAACTAGGTCTTACAACGTCTTGAATTTTGTTAGAATTCATTATTTGTTATTAGGGCTTGAACCCAGGACTCAGCATGCAGCGTGCCTAGCTTTAAGAGGGAGCGTCAAGACACCATACCAGGGATCGTCTCAAAGATTCAGAATCCATTTACCAATGGTTTGGTTAATTTGAGTTAGTTAAGCAAGAATATCGATGATCCTTAATCAAGCTGTCTTATATACTGTCACATTGTTATTGAGTTATTTAGGCGTTTTTGTCATGCAGTTTTTTTAATATAATCTAAACCAACGTACTACTTCTATAAAAAGATAAATATAATTGTGATTTGAAATGTACATTTTAGTAAGGATGCCAGTTGTTATGAGAAATGAGAGTATAAGAGTGTTTTTCTCAGGTTAAGATTACGTTTTCAATATTTTGCAGTTTCCTCTACATATATATGAGTTTTACCAATATGTTTTTGTAAAAGAAATTGAGAAATTCAAATATGCATATGATATCAAATATATTATTATTATCATTCTGAAATGAAACCTGGAAATTGTTTTTGTTATTCGCACCTTTTGAATGAGTAGAAATATATTTAAGTTTTGATGGAAATGGAAAACGCCATGAATTTTGGTACGATCCCTGGGGGTAGACTTCAGTCTACAATTTCACAATTTTCACAAAGGACTACTCACAACATATGAATATAGATGAACATAGAGATGCTCATGCGAATTTTTTTTATCTCTGCAGCTGTTGCGATAAGCACTATAGACTACACCACAAATGAGTAGATATGATCAGCTTCACAAGGTCATCTGCATTAACATGATGTCCGGTGTAATTTCTTGATACAGCCTTATGACCACAACTGTATCTAACCACCTCAAGGACCATCATGCTCTGTAGAAAACCCATCAGTGCTGTCAAAGTCAATTGCTAGTAGTCAATGATGCATTAACTAATATCGTGGACATGCTGAGTAGCTCACGGGCCAATAGTACCAGATTCACCACAATTAGAAGTCATTTATAGGCCAAGAATGCCACAGAATATAAGAGGATAGAAGTAAGTATTTATGTGAAGTATTTATATAATCATGCCTTCATTATCTTATTTCATGCTTGTGTGAAATTGAAAGTATTTCATGCTCCTTTTGATAGATATATATATGTATGTTTAAGATCATTTTGACGATATCATGTTTATAATTTATGTTAGAATAAATTAAGTACTTGATTATAACGTGTAATAATACCTAATTCAGTCAATTCATCATATTTTAAGCTTGTGTATGACATTAAAAAGAAATGACTATTTTCTGTTATGCAATTCAAACTCCTAATTGTTTTCACAAATATCAAATATTACCAATAGAAAGGTATATTTGTGTTATTGAAAATTAAAAGAACAGAGAAATTTCGGTCTAGGACAGCAAAGAATATGTAGGTGTTTCGTGGAAGATGTCTGGTAAATCGGGAATATTGGCCCGTGGAGTAGTTGGTCACATTTTGCGTGTTGAATTACTAACCAAATTCAAATAGTTATAGAGACTGCTTCCGAAGGCCCAGGCCTGATCTCCCTCGCAGGTCAAGTTAACCAGCCTCAGTTTGGTACTCTTGTCCACCTGCTGAAGGCCGTTGGCGAGGACGTGGATAGCGTCATACATCAGGGCAGCTTCAGCCTGAAAAGTCAACCACATGTTTAACATCCACATTAAAAGTCAGCAAATGATACCTTCACGAATGAACTGCTTGTACAGTGAACATTATAGAGAAAGCAAAACAGTTTGCCACATACGTTGTATATTTGTATATAATCAACACCAAAGTCTTCAAATGATACCTTTATGAGTGAGCTGCATATACATATACATATACATATACATATGCATATACATATACATATATATTCATATATATATATATATATTCATATATATTCATATACATATATACATAAATTTATTTATCATAATCTGAGAGTTTATCTCTATTTTTGTTGAACTACCCTTGTAATCGGGAAAGCTGAAATATGTGAACGAACAATTGCCAACATGCAAGTCGTGAAATTACCAGATTTTTCTACACCTATCATGCATTATAAAATATGATTATTTAATATAAACACTATATTATTAATGTAATGTACAGAAACCCAAAATTGAAGTTTCTATATATTGATATATCATTTATGGAAATCGTAAACCATATCTGTGTGAATAGAAAACTATATTTTGAATGTTTCTGAGATATAGATACATGTACAGTGTGAATTATTGGAGATTTTCTATTGAGCTTGTCAGTTCTAAATCACAATACTAAAAATGGTGTGTTAAAAGTGAATCTATCATCTCTTTATCCGATTTCAATTATTAATCATACAAAAATCCTAAATCATTTAGGAGACACCTAAAATTGTTTCGGGTAAATTGGTTTAATTCTATCGAAACTATAATTAAACATTCTAATTTCGAATGTAATGAAATCTGACAACGCATATACAAATATATATATATATAACAAAATAACATGTAAAACATCAGGCAAATTATAAACACGTGTCAAATCGTATAAAACAATCTCATTTACAGTATGGCGCATACACATCAATTTATGGAAGAATTTTGTATCGACGTCTTTATTGGTGTAAACTCGTTAATACATCACCACAAAAAACGATTTAATCAATTCATAAAACATTTAAGATTAAAAACATCCAATATTAGGTGTTATTCTTCCCAAAATTCACCATTTCATTATACTTGAGGAATGGTTATTTTATTTATTATTGTCACTATGACATTTCATATTCTCTGTTTAATTATTATCTTTCTTAAGGTTAGTCAAAAAATAAAATTGTGCAAGTATTTGTAACATGCAAAATATATTTTTTCATGGTAAAATATGTTCGGATAACATTAAACAGGGAAATATTTTTAAAATGAAAATTCCAGAACACCATTCCATAATCATTATACACAATTGGGGAAAAAAACTACGTAGCCAATCAAAAAAGATAAAAATAACAGTATTTAGCCATTACCAGTAAAACCTTTGGTGGTGTAAATTTGCCCTCTTCCTCTCTGGGTATCTAAGTAAATATTAATTATTCATCAATTTTACCTCTTTAAGCCTAACATTATCAGATGTCTTTTCTGTTTACTAACCAATGGACAAAAGGACTAAACATCATAATATCTACTAATGCTATACATATGCCGTTCTTCTTCCAATGATGTTTAATCTGTTTAACTGATATTTGGATAATTGTATTACCTTCACTGACTGGCTGGGTAACAATATTGTATAAGACACATACAAGGCAACATATTTGATTTAGTCATTTAGTAGATTACAATGTTGCCTGATTGAGAATGATAAAAAATGACACATACTGTTATAATCCGCTCTCGTTTATGCTGTAAGAAATGGGTTTGAAAGTATGGATATATATAACAGGAATATCAAAAACCAGCTTTCATATGTATTCTATGATTCTGGATTATATATGTTGACATATCAATAAGTACAAAATAAGCTAAATTCTTTTTCTATATCTGCTTGTAAAGTAGATTATATAACTAGTTCTATGCATCATACTTCTTGCGCAATGTGCAAGGCACACTCTTATAATTATATTGAACATACCATCATAAACATACATATATATTTCAAATGAGCACTCATGCCAGGTCGCTTTTAAACTTATATACATTCAATTCACGGTATTAGCAAAGCTTATATCGATAATAAGCAATAAGTGGAGTCTCACCTTGATCGATCCTGAATTATTTAATAATCGTGTTCCTGTGTGCTTTTCATATATTCTCATTTGGTTCATGATATCTTGTACCCTGAGATCTTGATAGTTTACGAGGCGGAAGCCAGTCAAGTTGACAAAATTATGCCGGAAGTCCTCCATGTTGATTGTCTCTAAATCCTGCAATGATTATTAAAACGATAACGCAGTGATCTATCTGCTTAAATCATTTAAAAGCTAGTAGGATAAATGCTCTTTGAATACAAAGATATGTTTGGGTAACGCATTGCCGTGACAACTTCACTGAATCGTTTCAAGGAACCGTGAAATTTGATATTGAATTTGATGATATTGTAAATGATGGATTGAATCAATAAAATGTTGATTACTTTTCTTCATATTTTAATTGTAATTTCGAAAATCTAAATTCATCAAAATGTACGATAAGTGTACTCACCAGATTTGTCAGAAGAAAAGTGTGAGCTGCGTCTATCATTCCTAGCTGTAGGGCCTGCAATAATTGTACAAATATTGACACAATGATGTATTGCACTATATAACTTTTCATTTGCTTTCATTAAAAACGAGAGCATGTTACCATTATGAGCAAATTGCTGAAAGATCTGATTCTATATTTGTGAGAAATGAGAGCATGATACTTACTGCTTTCATTAAAAGATAAGTGCTTTCTGTGTCAAGGTGGGCGATAATTTGGTGGATTCCTTTCTTATCTATTTCCTTCAGTGTTTCTCTCATATTGTCTCGCGTTACTTGTCGCACTGTGATCTCGACATTGCTATTCAATGGTGCTCTGATTATATCTTGTAAAAGTAATAAATCTGAAAATAAAAAATAATCACATGAAAATAATGATTGTCAAATTAAATTTTCTTTAACTTATGAATAATCTTAATATCCTGCAAATATTACTGCTTGAAATCTTTCCATACCATAAAAACAGTTAGATGAATTCTTAAATACAACACATATCAACTAAAACTCACCATTTTGATTGCCATATATCACAACAAATTTCTCCCATTTATAATGTTTTAGCAAGTCCATATACGCTCTACTTAATTGCGTGGTGTCAGGATAAAGGTTCATGGAAAATAACTGAAGTTCATCCATATGAGGTTCTAAGCGAACTTCTATATGAGGGATCTCTAGGGTGTTACACATGGAGTTGATATGTCCTGCGATGTCATGGTTACGGGGGCCAAATATTGCTGCAATCCCAAGGCCTGCTTGGTTGCATGCTGAAAATATAAAATGAAAAGAAAACATAAAATATCTTGCTGGTCTGTCCAACTTCCACATTTTTATTTGCAAATTATCTTTTAATCGTGTAATTTATTGTTTATGATTTTATTCCATAGATTTACATTATGGCATAGATCACCAAAGCATTCTTATATCAGAATATAATTCTTGTCCATACATATTTCAATGTAATGTTAACCTCAATGTGAACTTTGGAAACCCTCTCTTACTAATACATTTACTTTTGGGTACCATGATATCTAAATTCTTAAATCCTATTTTTAATACTGATGCCTACAACCAATATTGAGATATCATCGGAATATAGTCTGATATGTACAGATATGTTCCCCCACCTACTGGTATTAATGTATTATCTCTAATTATTCTCATTGGTGTACAAACAAATATGGACCCCTTCCTTGAGGGACATATGTATTTTATCTCAAAATATATAACTACATAGATTGGGACCCACTTTGAATTAGATTATTGTAATTACCATCAGTTCTCCATCGTAGTCTTTAATATATATGTAAAGATCATAATTATACAATCTTTGTTAAAACATGTTAAAACATATCCACAAAATAAGAGAAGAACCTATAGTGGGGGTTAGTTTATTCACAAAGAAGACACCCTTCATATAGGTTGTGAGATCCCGTCGCAGTTTTCATTAGTTCCATCTAAATGCCATCTTCTAAGAGATCATATGCGGCATTTAAAAGGAACTCATGAAAACTACGATGAGATCCGACAAATGAAGACTCCATTACATGCATGTCATGATCTAAATGGAGTTGCCATTTGTGATTTGGAATTGATGACGTCACAATGAGGATAGCGAAAATGTAAGGATTCCCCAGTGTGTATCACTCCTTGACAGATCTGATCACGTGATACCCCTAGAGATGTAGCGAGATCTCATTATGTCTTCTTACTGTATAACCATGTCTTAGCAGACCTCTCCCGGGTAATTAACTGGAGGACAATATCCTCTCCAGGTATTCCTCTCATATATGTTTTGTTGTGACATATGCAAAATAAATATGGTCACGATATACTTAAAAATGCCTTTATTTTGTTCTTAGTTCAAATCAAATATTTTTAAACTATCACTTTCAAAAGTGTTATACTAGTCCACTGCACCTGGTCAATTTAAGTGTAGTAATAAACAATATGATATCCAGGCATAGTATTTAATCAGCGGCGCATTCTAACTTGAGGTAATGATGACTTTTTGTTGGCTTTAACACCATTAACCTATATCCCTGCTGGGGCCATCCATACATGATGAGTGGGCATTCACTATGGCTTCTCCAACCACCTCGCCTGATCTGCATCCGAGGTGTGGGGGATTGCATTGCGATCTCTCTGAGACAATTACAGGCTGAACCTGGTGGTCTGGGAAGACCGAGTCCTGTCCAATCTCATATGATTGCATTCGAGCAAGTGCGGGCCTCGTTGTGGTAGATTCGTGTAGTGCGCAGGTAATGAGAAAGACAGCGGGGAAATTGCTCCATTGATACTACAACACTTGATAATTTGAACAGATTTTCATTTTAGCTTTACATTGTATGCGATAAAACCGTGTATGATGGTTATCATTCAAGTTTTTTTTCAATAAATGATGAGGTTATATTTGAGCACATAGTATAATATAGATTACAAATATCTTTAGACAATCATTTTCAAAATATTTACATATCTAATCCTGAGGGTATAGATATCGCTGCTTTGTCTTGCATTTCTAATTTTCTAAAAGTATTATATGCTTCATGCTGATTGCGTACAATACATTTTAAAGGACCTGGTGTACCACTATTCTATCTTTTAGGTGTACTTTATAGTCCAGAGGTACACCCCACTATATCCAAGAGCTGTGCACAATAATTTAAGCTGAAGTTGTATACTAAATTCTAGAGATATAACAACACTCTATCCCTGATGTATACCACACTCTATCCCAAAGGTGAACACAATCTTCTAGAGGTTTACCATAATCTATGCTGAAAGTTTGCACTACATTCTGAGGTATACATCATTTTATCTTGGAGGTGAACATAACATTCTAGAAATATATTGCACTCTATTCCGTTGGTATACACAATATTTTATAGGTATACCACAATCTATCATGGATGTGTGTACTACATTCTGAGGTATATATACATCATTTTATCTTGGGGGTATACACAACATTCTAGAGGTATATTGCACTCTATTCCGGAGGTATACACAACATTCTAGAGGTATATTGCACTCTATTCCGGAGGTATACACAACATTCTAGAGGTATATTGCACTCTATTCCGGATGTATACACAACATTCTAGAGGTATATTGCACTCTATTCCGGAGGTATACACAACATTCTAGAGGTATACCACAATCTATGCTGGAAGGTATGCTATTCTCTAGAGGTGTGTCGTGCTCTATCCAAAGAGGTCATGTTCTATCCGAAGAGGTCATGCTCTATCCAAAGAGGTCATGCTCTATCCGAAGAGGTCATGCTCTATCCAAAGAGGTCATGCTCTATCCAAAGAGGTCATGCTCTCTCCTGGACATCTACCTCACATTATGGAGGTATTTGCTTTACTATCTTGCACACCAACAAAGGGAAGAAGAAATCATAAATTAAAGAATAACGCATTTATGTTTGGACTTATGAGGACCAAATCTTTATCTCTCAAACTCTCGAATAAACCAGGTTGTGTCTAATATGGCTAAAGAGACTTGGTAAAACCCGCAGTTTAGGTTTCTCATAAAATATTGCATTGAAATTAACCAAGTGGAGAATACAATCATGTTTTAATTATATTCCATAGCACACATATTCCAAGATAATTACTCCAGTATTGATCCAATCAGTTGTCAGAGTGCCGCTTTTACACAGATCTGAAAATTCATCATTCGGAGCTAATCTATGAGATTGCTGTTTTTATAATCACCCTCTTAAAATTAAATAAATCATGGATGACGTTCACAGTTGATTGCGTTGTTTCCAGCAAGTTGTTTGTGATATTTTATTCATTTACTTTAATTATCATGTTGATGTAACCATTTGTTCAATTGTGTCACTTTGTTGGAGGTTTTATAAAATAAATGATATCAGAAAAGCATCCCCACTCATTTGATAGATTAACACAGAATCTATTCCCTTGCATTGTCAATTAGCCTTTCTCTTTTTTAATAAGAAATATAAGGTTTAGTCACCATTTACTCTCCAGAAAGGACAATGGGAATGTATCTCACTGAAAAGCTCCCATTCCTAACTCTGTAAAATCCTATATTGATACAAGAAGGCAGCTTTTTTGAAAACCAATAAACAAACAAACAAGCTTCTGACAAAAGCATACATAATGAGAACGATGCCCTATCTTGTGATGATATTTATCTTTATTTGCATTAGGTTTTAAATTTTCCATCTCAAATAAATCTGTAGTTGGTCAGGGTGCCCTCCAGGTGAAATGTGGTGGAAATGATATCTAACCGGTGCACCAGGGGGCGTGAGAGTCACATCATAAACTCTGTACCAAGGGCGTGGCCTTATTATTCATACACTACACCTTAAATCCAACTGTCCATCAGAAACCCTTCCTCAGGACATGAAGATGTGCTATCTCAGACCCAGCCGTCACGACATTTTGAATAACTTTGCCACTTTGACACTTCATTTTGCTCCATGATGCACCCTCTCTACCTTCCCTGTTGCCCTTCTCGCGGCGCTTGTCCAAAATCTAATAATATTCCCTCGTCTCCCATCACGCCTTTGACGCCAAAGGGCACAAGAAGCGGCAAAGTTGCACCAAATGCAAAAAAGTGAGCGTTATATAAGAGATAGATGATATCTGCAGTGATCTGATGGCGGGAAATCATGCGTGTTTATGGGCGCAATATTCAATCACGGTGTTCATGGCCCCGGCGTCTGTTCTCTTATAACGGCGGTACATTAGCGTAAGGAGGCGGGACTGTGGCGATGTTATCGCCCCGTGCCTCGGCCCATATATTCCCATCGTTTCCCGCCACTTTCCTTATCGATCCCGGAAACTATGATACAGGCTGCTAGGCAGGTCCCTCCTACGGAATGGCTGGGCTTCTCATAAAAGTGCCGCGTGTCAATTTGCCGTGTTTTCCACCAGCCGTGCACCCCGCCTGAAATTTAACCCACTAGGTATCAGCAAGGCGTCTCGGGTCACGTGACTGAATCAGCCAGCATCTCGGACAAATTGGCATCAGGTGGGAAGGCAAAAGGTTTGAGCACACAATCTTCCAAAATATGTTCTCTTGTGATGACCAACTTCTCTGTATCACTTCCGCTCAAGAAGGAATATTTCAAACCCATTTACCACAATTTTAATTTATCACCAGATATCCAACCATTGTGAGATACATTAACAATTATAGTGAACAGATGATGATTTCAAGCAAGATTCATGATCAGCTGGTTATGGATTCTATCCGCCGGTCAAAAGTCGTCTGCTTTATGACTGCGAACGCCAGGTGGGAGACAGGATGGCCCCACATTTTCCCGCCAAATACCCTCTGCTCGCGAGGGCATGGAAACTATCCAATATGTATCTGTTTTATCGCTCTGGACAGCTGTGGGGTCTTCTCGTGGGTTGCCATTGGTACCATCATCTTTGACCAGAACATTTTTCAACTAAGTTGTTTTCCGTATTTGTTATGATTAATGGTAAAATAGACAGTTGTCTAATTCTACTCAAAAACGCTCTATCGCTTGACGCCATCTTTGTGAGCACCAACAGTACATTTGCTGTTCGTGAGAAACTAAATCATAGCCATTAATAATGTTGCTCTTCAAAAGGTTTATTGGGTACATGAAATATCATAACCTGCCAAAAATAATAAAAAAACTAATTCTAAATTACCAATGTGCCAGAGATAGGAACCGGTCTTTCTACAACGCATGAATAACAGAGATAAACTTCTACGAAAGTCGAGAAGTTTTTTCCTCGGCAATACCCACGTGCACGGGAAGATAAAGATTCCTAAATTTCAGCATAGATCAGTTCCAGCATTTCATCACAAGATTCTCGGTTGTGCCAGAAAAGTGAGAGATGCTTATCTCAAGGTCATGAGGTCACCACGCAGGCGCCGAGGTCAGTGCTAAGTGCCGGTTTTACATGCTCAGGTATCAGCTCCTGTCACTCTATATTTACGTTGCGGAACAGGTTATTGAGATAAGTATGAGGAAATGGTAGGAGTGATGTTGAAAAGGAAACATTCTGGAACATTCCATGTCTGATTTATCTCTAAAATAATATAGAATTTGATGCTAACGATTGTTTTCCTCTGTCCCTATATATATAATCAATGAAAGGTGCAAGATGGCATTATTTCAAAATGCGTAAAAATAAATAACAAAACAATCATATTAATTACTTTTCTATGACCTACAGATTGGCACTTGTTAATGATAATTCTGGAATGGTAGACAACCAGCAGGATGAAAGTCGCATCACAGAAAAAGGTCCAGACTAATATCACAGGAAAAGGATTAAGTTCTTTATCGGGGGAAAGCAACTTGACAAATATCGCGGAAAAAGGTCGAGGTAAATATCGCGGAGAGAGGCTGCTTCTAATGTAAAAGGAAAAATATAAAATGTTAAGAAACTGTTCCAGGAACCATCAATAAATGACAGAAGGTTTAATTTAAAGAAAAATAAATAAATCCACGCTTTTTAGTGATTTAATTATCGAATAAAGATACATACAAAAGAGGAAATGGTGTAAAAGATACTTTTAGAATTTCACAAAGATAAATACAATAACATGGAAAAAAGGAAGTTGATGATTAAGAAAAGGGGTGAAGTGCCGACATAGGAAATTAACGACATTAATTTGATGACAAAGACGAAACCAGACATCATGATAATTAGATATAGCGTGTAGATTAGGATGAGTTCATTATCACAATAATTAAAATTTGTCATGAGTCTAATCATATACAATGGTTTCACATGTAAATATAGACTTGACTTCCGATTGCTTGGCACGGACAAATGTTAGAGAAACACCATGGTATATTTTAGTGCCAAATACATTCAAATTAACAGGAAATTATTGGTTCAGAAGGTCCAGACCTCATGCATGTTTCATGCCCAGCATCTGTAAATAAGGAAGATGTCCATCTAGACTGAAATAGTAAAACTCAGTAGATGTTCTCACCGCCACATCAAAGTAATGAATGTTCCCAGACTCTCCTCAAAGCTCTCTATAATGAAGTGTTTTAACATCACCAGTAGTCAGCAGGTGCAGAATTTAATTACATTGTCACTCTCAGTTGTCTGTCCATGCCCAGGGTAGATGAGTAATAAATAAATCTCTATGACAGTTTTTTTTCACTTCCGTGTTCAACAGTTGCGATGCGTTTAATGTTGGACACAACTTCAACTATGCTATGAATTTTGAGATTCCCCAAAAGGGTTAACTTATAAGCCCTATAAGCCCTGTCTAGATTGCCTTATATTTGTAGTAGAGAGACCGAAAAATCTTCATAAATATGAAATAGTGGCATTCATCGACAATAGTTAACTCAAATGTGCTGGAAATAATAAAATATGTACAAAAATATATATTAAAATGACATGTAGAAATTAAACAAATATGAAAAAACCACTACAAGGCGAGAAGGTTAGAGGTGAGAGAGTGAGGGGGTCAAATCTAAAATATTATAGAAGTATAGACCAGAATATAGTTGGGAGGCAACCTGTCCGCCTTTCCCATGCATGTCCTTATCGTGGCAGACTCACCGCTTCCTGCCTTATCATCTTGCCTCCCTAACACTATGTATATATACCACTTTGTGTTCACTAACCTGTGCATCTCTCAGCTGTGCACTTCAAACAAAACACTTCCTTCTGATGCCCTTCTGTTCAAGACATTTTAATAAGTGTTGAATGGTGTATTTTGTAAATCGGCGTGTTTCATCGGTGTTAGAACATTATGTGTCTTCTAATTTTACTCCTATACACACTCGCATACTATTTCAAACAGTCAATTCTATATCACTTGTTTACACCCTGTTCTCCAAATCACTTCATTCTAACCTTTTTGTTTACATCTTATTCTCCACATCACTTCATTCTAACCTTTCTGTTTACATCTTATTCTCCACATCACTTCATTCTGACCTTTTTAGTCACACCCTATTCTCCACAACCTTTTTGGTCACGCTCTACTAGCTACATCACTTCATTCTAACCTTTTTGGTCACACTCTACTCTCCAAATCACTTCTTTCTAATACTTTTGTTCACACCCTAATCTACAAATCACTTCATTCTAAATTTGATTTTGATCACATCCAGCTCTTCCAACCACTCATTTCTGTCCCTTATTTAGATACTACTCCCTCTGTGTTTTCTTGTCTATGTTTTAATGCCCTACTCTCTCAAACATTCCATTTTCCGCTGCCATAAACTATATGTTCATTCCACACGATTCTATCTCTCCTTTGTTCAGATGTTAAAAACCAGATATTTCAGACAATTTAGATTCAACCATTTTATTCTATCTGTCCTGTTGAGAAATCAACCCTTAAACACTATCCAACTAGGGGGTGAGTTGGCTTTGTCTTCAACATCCATCTTCTCAACCCATAATGGCATTTTCTGAACCAGTTATAAACCCCTTCCCTTATGGAACACAATAACCAATCCCACCCCACCACCTCCACCCCCCTTTAATCAACTATAAATACAAGCAGTGGAAGCTTAGATACCAGGATGGACTTAACAGTCTTAGCCCTCTTACACTGACTGTGCCCAGCGCTCAGCAGCATATAACTACCCTGATGGCTAGCGATAAATAAATAATCGCACCATGTTACTATGATGTAGGGCTATGGGGATTTGTTGGCCGGCCAAATGCATGTTGGTATCCCTCCCTTGATTTAATTTGGCTAGGGCCGCGTAGAGCAGGCCGCAGGACCGAGACGGCACTGTGGTCGTGTCTACTCAGGCCCTATGCATTGATTACCTCAGCCCCCTGCCCATCCAGTAGCAAGGGCTCACTAGTTGAGCTGACTCTTCTCATGCCACATCACTTTTTAGAACACTTCTCTCATTGTCCAAACATTTTTTTCCCTGCGTCATTTTCATGCATGTTGGTTGCGATTTCTTTAAAGTTATACAATCATTTTGCTCAATGCAGCGAGATCTAAAACACACAGAGCTGTTCAATTTATATGGTGATTTCAACTTCAAAGATCTGAATGATATCAATTGCTCATAAGCGAGTAATGAGTTATGTTTCATGTATACGGAAGTATGTATAGGCCACCATAAAAGATTAGATATACAATAAAGTGGACGTGGGCGAGGTTCAGAAGACTAAATATAAACTGTAAATATATCTATTTTTCCGGGATGTTACAGGCACATCTATAACACCACTAGTATAGATGCATCTATAATATCACCGTTATAGATGCATCTATAATATCACCATTATAGATGCATCTATAATATCACCATTATAGATGCATCTATAATATCACCGTTATAGATGCATCTATAATATCACCGTTATAGATGCATCTATAATATCACCGTTATAGATGCATCTATAATATCACCGTTATAGATGCATCTATAATACAATACTCATAGATACATATAAAAAGCCAACAAAATAGTTTGATGTTTTCTGGTAATATGTTTTTAACTATTGCCTGCAGTCGGTATAAAAACAAGTATGAGTAATTCTGATCTGATGTCAGTATATTTGGAACCCAGAAAAAAAGGTCAAATGATTAGCAAAAGTAATATGAAAACACTGGCTGGTATAAAATGTGCATGGAAAAAGAGAAATTAATTATTGTGGCAAGACCTCTATGTAAATGCGTAGCTCCATATCAGGGAGTGACTCAAAGTTTATGACTGACTCCTCTAGGTAGTCCTCTAGGTAGAGCTCTTGGTAGAGCTCACGGCTCTATGTTGTCTCTGGCTGAGTTATCAGGCATGGATACCATTTTAACAACCCCCTTCTCCGGCTTCATACCACACACACCCTCCCCTTCACATCATCCCATTCACTACACTCGTGGACCACATTTTATTGCCTGGGGAACACGCAGACTCCAGAGTTCAGTTCTACTGTGAGTATAATAATGCACTTTCTACGGCTGGAACATTTTAGGCAGGTGGTGCGCTCTCCTCGCTAAAGCGTATGATGCATGTTTTTCGTAAATAGAGCGACTATTAGTCCATTTGTTCTGTATAAAGGCACATATGGAACTGATCATAACGTGAGTAGAGTTAGCTCATCTAGAAAGAAATATCTGCTCCCAACATTTATATTATCACATTATTTGCTCATATAATCTAGGATCCTACTTACTAAATGTATTTCAAGAATTTACCGTGAAATACACGTTTCTGCATCCTCTCTTGTTCTATAACTACCTATATGATAATATAAAATAGATACAAAAGGAAAGTTATCGACATTATTTCAAATATAATGTTATTTTGCAACTTAATACTTAACTCTACTCCAAATTAGCATGCGTCTGTCAACCTGGCAGATTTATCCCTTAAACCCCCCTTGATCATGAAAAATGCTTTATGTCTATCCCCTACTTTGTCATCTTCAATCTTTCTCCATTATTTGTGGGGATTGTCATGCTTTCCATTAGCGAAGGTTTGACTGAAGTTCTCAGACCGTTTCCTCCTTCCTTCCCAAACATTGAGTATCGTTTAATTCAGGAAAAAGTGTTTTTTTCCTGACAGAGCGGCTGTTAAATTTTATTTGTAGCCCCCATCTCAACCACAGAGTGCCCGAAGACGTGTTGCGTGTCGTGTTTTCTTACTATGAAATATTCAGCGCTAAGTATGGCCTAACCCTGACAGGACATTTTACCGCTAGTGACATTAATAGAACACAACAAAGACAGATTTTGACATTTGCAGAAAGCCACCATCAGAGTGGCCACCTTTATCATTCTAACATGCGTTCTGACTTTGTTTCTCTCTACGGTTTTTTTCTCTCTCCATTTTTGCCTAAGGATTTTCGCCGAAGGGTTATCCCAAAAGGACGGATGGACAAGGGGGAAATTAGTATCAATATTTCAAGTATGAATTTTCTTGTGTTGCCCTGGAAACATGCAATGTTTGGTCCATATTCTGGTACTTACTGGGTCCTTCATGAGCAGTATATGTTTATTTTCTCCCTAATTACCATGTAAATCATGTGTTTAATGTAATTATATTTTCTGGTCATGAATTGCTCTACCGCGATGTTGTTCTGGGCATGCACTTGCTGATAAAAGAGTCTCTCGATTTATTACATGCGTGGCATGTCACTGCTGTTACTGAAGTGCTTATGTATCAAGAAAACATAAAACTTGCCATACTTTATTGTATGGCGAGGCATATTTTTGAACATAAAACAGAATTATTTTCTCATTTGACTAAAACATGAATTTCTTAAAGGAAGACCGCACCTCCATCAGCAATTCTGTAAAAAAAAAGCAAATGACAAAGAATCCTCTTAATATAATAAAAGTTATTATGACAATGAAAAGAAGAATACCAGCCCAAAATTCCATTATGTCTATTGAGAAGATTATTACATTACATGTTGTTATATTGTGTCATGTTCTATTAAATAACCCAAGAGAAAAACAACATTAACCCTTTTACAGTGTGGTCTAGCGATATGAAATGTTGAAGATGAAATGAGTAAAATTTTAGCGCTATATTTGTTGCATGACAATTGTGACACAGATTCATTGGCCTGGGGATGAGGTCTTCTTTTGCTATTCTATCATTACTTAACCCTCTCTCACTCCTACACCAAGCGGCACTGAAGCTACAAGGTCCAGGATTTCAACTGATTTATGTCACTACAGGTCCCCTTGATTTATAACACCGTGCACCAGCGACACACGTCACACCAATCTCACTTTTCTGCTAAATAAAGGAGAACATTTGGATTTTCTCTGTTCCTTGGCGTCCCCCCGACCAAACCTTAGATGCCTCCTCAAAGTCTTGGATATAATAGAAGAATTTTGAAATAATGTCGTGAAATAATGTCGTTTAATGTTGTGAAATAATTTTCGCACAAACATCCTCAGTGATCCGAAACATGTATACGTTTATTATGTTGAAATGTGGATGTGATTATACCATAGATGTAAACATGCTATTTTAAATTATGAATCTGGAATGTGAAATGTGATAAAACCCAAACATAACCAGGAATATGCAATTTAAACTACCCATATACCATGTATGAAGTTGATTCATGTAATAATCAAAGAATGTATAATTCTTTTTCAACGGTAAAGCATTACAAACTTATAAACAAGTCTCAGTGCTCAATATTATGAAAGTAATGGTCACAAAAAACGTCTCCTGTGTTATTACAATACACACAATCATACTAAGTCAGAGGCAAAACTATCCTGCCAGAAAACCAGTGCGAAACTCATCAGAACAGCTGACAATGTCTCCAAAGGTCAACGATGACCGGTGTTCAAAGTGTACTCAGAGGCCCTTTGAGGGCTCATCTTTCCTCGGCCTAGTGGATTAGTGTGAGCCCTATAAGTGTGAGAATTGATTCCGGCAGAGAGCTGAGTGTGGATTACTCAGGTCATCACTGTGGAACACTCAGCCTCTCACTTCTCTGCCCTTAAACCTTGGTACTTTGCCCCATTTCTCTAACTTAAAAGATAGAAGACAAAAAAGTCGAGGACTGAGTGACGGATCAATGTGAGTTTAGCTTAGTTGTCCCATGCTCACTTCGTTGAGTCTGAGGTACGTTGACAGAAGATTTAGGAAAAAGTAGAGCCAAATCAAAAGTGATGGACAATACACTTAAAAATTAAGTTTTTACAATTAAACATTTAGTAAATAAAACTATTCTCGTATCTTTATTTAAAAAAAAGTTTTTTAGCGCTGAAAATCAATACTTATATAATACAATTCAGCAAAAAGGTTTAGAATTATGCAGGAGTCACGTTCTAATAGGCATCTACGGTGCTGGAGTTATTCACGGGGTAAAGATGTTTTTGTTGAAAAGTTCACCTGAGTTACAAATTAACGGCAGTTGGAACGTATATGCGAGAGGTCTGGTTTGAATTGGGATTTTCTAAATAGGACAGGTGGAGAGAGGGTTTACTTTAGAGTGAAAAATCAGACAGCCCACACACTTCTAAAACTCCCCTCAAGCTTCATTTGTACCACGTGACATGCTTCGAGATTTTCTTTTCTGAGAAACTTGGCAGAGTGTTATGGTGTCTGTCATAGATGAAAGTGTGTAACATTTGGCACCTTTAATCTCAAATCAAAAAACGTTTCAACAAATGCCAATATGCTATTTTGTTTTGTACTTAAGTCTCATGTGGTGGAACGATCAAGCTGTAAGTCAATCAAAAGTATCCGTTAATTCACAGAATGACATTTGACATAAAGGTAATACTATACTTTTAGACTGTGTCACAATCCTGTGTCTTCCAATAGATTATTAGATTAACTCTTTAGCTCCAAGCACTTCCTCTCAGTATTTGATAAAGGCAGACACATTTGGCTTGACTTTTCAAGTTCAAAGACCAAAAAAATCTTTATTTAATTCTTTCTTTATAAATATACCAGGTTCGTGTGCACCTTACCTAAATTGTACAGCGCGAGAAATCAAGCGCGTGGGATGTCGCCCCACTCTTTGCTCATCAATCTTCAAGCAGTTGTGATAATCCTATTAGAGGCACATTCTGTCTGGAATTATGTCAAATGACTCACATAAAGATATGTCTGTGAGATAAATGTATTCCCCAGTGCATATACATACCACCACATGTTGAAATATAACTCTACTTGGAAGGCCAACAAACAAAGAAATCTGGTCCATCGTGTATTCACCGAGTCACATTGTTTTGCTCTTTGTAACGTAACATATAATGTTTTCTTTCATCAAAGCAACTATTCTAAGACTTAATAAATGCATAGTAACAAGATTTCAGTGTACGAGGGAAGAAGCACGGATATTGAACTTTAAAAAAGTGGTCTAGTTTGAGGGAAATATCTTCTCTGTACAATGTTGTCTGTTCCTATACTTAATTCCAGAGCAAATTATTAAAAATCCTGGAATAGGTGATTGATTTGTTATTGTACAAATAAACAAAATACCATTGTAAACGTCATTAATTAATTTCACTCCAATATATATATATATATATATATATATATATATATATATATATATATATATATATATATATATATATATATATATATATATATATATATATATATATATATATATATATATATATATATATATATATATATATATATATATATATATATATATATATATATATATATATATATATATATATATATATATATATATATATATATATATATATATATATATATATATATATATATATATATATATATATATATATATATATATATATATATACATATGCAATTTCAATATTTGTGTAAATCTATGTTTATGTATGTTTTTGTGTGCCCCCATAATGTCAAATGATCAGCCCTTAGCGTACTCTAGTGTCAGATCCCCGAAAGGATTGTGTCATCTGTCAATCAAACCATTTGGTTTGAATTTATCACTTGAGTTGTGAAATATTCATGCAGTCGTAAATTGTATCATCAATAATAGACACCTTCCCGGGATGCACTGGGACAGACCCACAATGCACTGCGGCACCTTTGCGATCGTACTTGCCAAACCACATGTAGTATGAGGAATTCCATTCACATCAAACCACAATGGCCTCTGGTAATCCTTTCTGAAACAACAGGATGTCCACAGCCGGTTCTTACATTACCTTGCCGGGAGATCAGAGACTTGCAGAAATGTTTGGACAATTCATTTAGATTAAAGATATTCATTCTGTCCTTGTCATAATTACAATCAATGGTGACATCTCTAAAGTATGGATTGTACTAAAATGGCAAGGATCTCGACCAACCGGAAGCGGAACTCAACATGTCGTCTGGTGAAAGAAATTGCATCACGGGCAACAAAATGGATTCCTCCATTTCTCAATTTGCCCGTCTGTCAAAGGGGATCCGGGTCTTGTTTTCTTTCGTGCACCAAACATTTCAATCTGTACATCTCATAAAGATATAATTACCTCTATCGAATAAACGTCTTCGAGGTGACAGACAATGATTTTCTTGCAGATTACGGTAAAATGGTATCAAAATAATCGGGTTGTTATCTCCAGATAAAGCAATTTGACTTCACATAGATGAACGAATTCTCGGGTCAATTTGTTCTACTTTTAGGTTCAAAAAGGTTCCAGATTTAAAACAGATAATCAAACAATCACTGTCAAATTTAACGCCTGCATATCTTTTGATATCTTCATATCAATGCAACCAAATTAGTTATTCCACACAGTTCCTGATTATCAAGAAAGATTCTGTTTGTGACTCTGTGGAATTTCCGATCTAGTAGGTTGTCTATTGCATTCATATTCTTTTATTTCATGTTTGTGTAAGTGTTATGTTTATGTTCTCTGGAATTGGTACCCTTGACCAATAAAATGTTATGAAAAATGCAATGAGAGCCAGAGATACCTCTACAGTAACTCATGTGTCTGGAAGTTGGTCAGATGTAACTGCCTTGCATATGTGAAAGGACTGCACTACCATTGTCATCAAAGAAGATGGTACATTTTTGTTTTTCAACTTCATTGATAATAATTTGCCATCAAAATGCTAGTTTCTTTTAGAATCTACTTATGGTTTTAGATAAATATTGTTGTTGCCATTTGAATGTGTTCATTTGACCAGGTATCCATGTTGGTTCACTTCACAGCTGATTTATCACCGCAAAAAAGCACTAACAGCATGATCTACAACATTGAATAACAGCAAACCATCGATCCTTTATCGATGTCTTTAAAATAATCATGAGCCTGCTATCCAAATATATAATCAAAGTCAGGGCAGCAAGTTATAAACCCTGGTACAGCAATCCTCACCAGAGCCCTTGATTGCATGATACCGGAAAACAGGCAACTTCACGGTGGCCTGGTGGCAGTTTGAAACTGAGAGCATTCGTGACAATGATATCACTTGAGTTGAGCAGCTCACGGTTCTGTGGCGGACAGAACGTGTAATAATTCTTGCAAAGGCCTTTCATGAGGTGTAGAAATGCTTTGAAATATTCCTGTCAAAACGTGGCGTGCACACATCTTGGGTTACAATTTCATGTTAAATTATGGTTCATGCTCTTAGTAAATCAGGCAATGCATATTTCTGTAGTCTTAGGTGGTTATCGTATAAAATGCAAATGCATTATTTACTAGTGCTGGAAACTACATTTCCAAGGCATAAGAAGTGTTTGAAACGAGATATTACCTACCCTGTTTATGGTTAATAATAATCTCAAAGCATTTGTTTGAAAAAAATATCATCAACATTTCTGAGGAAAAAAACACAGTGAATATAGAATAGCCGTACCAAAAGTTCTCCCCAGGGATATGAAACTAGAAATTGGACACGATTGTGTTCCCGTTGGAATAATTATGGTATTGAGGAATATGTAAATCATAACAGTAATCTTGGTCTGGTTCTCTCTGTTTTGTTGGAGATATAGAATCTGGTCTGCGTGCGCATGTCGATAGCTCGTATCTTTGCATGCTGGGTGCCAGATTTGATGTTTTAAATTCCATTTCAATAAATGCGACGCTGAGATAGGGCTTTAAGCGAACAGCTGTTTAGATATAGCTCTTCATAAACTAACTTAAACGCAATTCATGTTCTGAATTTATGATATAACCGTGTGTTTTCAATGTGCAAACAATAAATTATTCTATAAGAAAGAAGCATACATTCTACACAGTTGAATAAAATGGTGTTTTTACGACCCTTTCAGCAACTATGGCCATATCAGGTCGACTTTCGAGCCTTTTAACCAGTGTGAAAACCAGTGTGAAAGTGGGAGTTAAACCCACCTCCCATAATCAACTTATATAATATATATGTGTGTGAGTGTGTGTGTGTGTGTGTGTGTATGTTTTCAAGCTGTCCACTGTTTTCACTGATACATTTCCATCGTCTACCTTACGTATGGATACTCAGCATAAGTTGACGCCTGAGGCAAGGACATGTATCCCGGCTGTGACCAAAGCGTGAGTTTGTTTTTTTAGATCCTACATGTGCATGTAGCTACTACCCACGGTAAACTCCCCCTTGCGGCGGGTAAACTGGAGTGAGTTTATGGCGACCGAGATATGGGGTTGTGTTGTCACAGCTTCAAAATGCCTCCGATAAGAATGACCTTCCATGTTTAACAAGCTGCACATATCCCCTCCCCCATCCCCGCCTGATAGAAAGCCCCAATGCTCTGACAGAAATTAAAAAAAACTAATTCTGACAACATCATTCAATGCGCAAATGTATCTACTTCCCAAATGTATCTGAAACAAAAATGCTATGAAATTGATCAGACAACCTCATTTCTGACACTTGCTTTGTTATACCGAATGTTATATTAAAATAACTGAAAGCCTCCATTGTACAGAATATTCTTTTTGCCTCTTGTCAAATCAAATCTGAATTGAGACAATTGTCATCCACAAAATATGAACTTGGTTGCTTTGGCAGATGTCATTTGCAGTTGATGACGTGAACAAGAGGATGCTGGGATAGCAACCTGATGAGAGCGAGGCTTAAATTAAAGTTCAGTGGGCGGCAGGTCACTAGGAGAAACGGACGGGATTCGGAACGAGATTTCCGGCCGCCTCAGCTACGTGAAGTGCATCACAATGGCGTCCCAAGTGACAGACATCTATTTAGAAAGCACTTTACAATTGTTTGTGGACTGTCATCCGTAACTGTATACAAATATATGGGATTCTTATTACTAGTTTTTTTTTTCAAATTACTCCAGGATATGGTGCAGTGAGAGTCTTCTCCAGGGAGTAATTTTACATGATTGGGTGACTATCATACTCTCATTTAACTAGTCTCGCAGATTCACACCATTTTAGACTGACAGACGTGACTTCATAAATAAGTCCCACGCGACTTGTTGAATCTATATTACTATAGAGACAACAAAATTCATATTGAATGTCCTTAAACGTTCACGGTGTGAAATGTCATGTAAACCACATTTAAGTGCTGAAGAGAAGCTGCAGTGGTTTTGAGTCAGTAATCAAATATCCTGGCATCACTGTTTACTATGGCAAAGATAAAAAAGCCGTCTGTCCTTCACAGAATTATATTGAATCCTATCCAAGGCTGTTGCGTGGTATTGGTTGGTTTCTGATATAAAACAGATCGCTATTGTAGAGGATTTTATTGTTTGCCTGTTTTTGTGCATCTTTTTGGGTGAGAAAATCCCTCTTCACTTCTTATATCTGAGTTTTCCTCTCAAAATGATAAAAATACTCGGGCATGTATCTAAGAAAAACAGTATAGAGTCGTGTCAAACGTCGTTGTCAGAATGAAAATAAATGTTTTTCAACACTCAATAGAACAAAATGTTAGATAGTTAAAACCTGGTGCAAAGAAAAATTCTTCAAAATAAATTATATAAGAATTTTGCTGGGTAATGATATGGATACTTCATTGTACCTTTAAGTAGGCAAACATTGCTTGAGTTACAGAGATATATTATCCTTGAGATTTAGATGTAGGGGTCAATGGGGAGGACAATGGTCAGCTTGGTCAATCCACTCCTTGGGCGGGAAGAGGCTGAGTGGGAGGTCAAGGGTCAGACTCACACTCAAGGTACAGGCAGGTTTCTCTGATACTCCTAATGGGCAATATACATTTTCAAGCAGAACCTCTTCAAGACCCAAGGAGTGGTACATTACGAATACAGCAATAAACTACTCTAAACAAGTAGACAAAATGGACATATATAAGAAATGCTGTATGTGCAAGTGTACAGGTTCCTCATATGGTAAAAACCTGGGAGGATTACCCTCGCCTCGTATATTCAGCTTTTCAGGACTTGAGGACTGATTTGCAGATTTACATCTGGTATGGGCTGGGATATTATGCAGGGCAAGCTGGTCAGATGGTTTACTTGGCGTTCAGCCTCCCTGTCCCAACCTCCCTCATTCCATATCCCCTCCTTACGCCACACAAAACCCTCTATCTACCACGCACTTAATCAGGTAATCCTTAGATAATCCTAATATTAACCATTGGCATAATCTGTCAATCTTGGCACACGCATGGAGTTCAGACAGCACCATTTCTGTATTATATCGCTCAGGTGACTGGTCAGGGTTAACGGTGTAAGCACATACGCGTAGCCAATGAGAATAGTTTACTTGCCATGGCATTATATTGCTACTTTTCAGACCAAATCATTTCTCGGCATATTACCTATCCATCCCCTTATAAAAACCAAACAACTTCGTCTGACTGATAAATCTCCCAAAATATGACTCATGGCTGCTATTACAAGCTTGTCCCCTACGACATATCCCTCCAATTTAAAACCAGCCACATTGACCACTTGCAGTAATATATAAAACAAACCCACGGTCTCATAGCACTGAAATGATTCCCCATAGCATCGCAGGAAACATATGTTTTCTTCTCTCTAGACATTTCCAGTGATGACTTATACTTTTTGCCACCTTTGTTAAAACAACAACTTGCAATCATATATTTTGGAGACAACAAACATATCAGATAGGATGATATATATTAGTCTCTTTGTCCGTAAATGTGTGTGCGAATCCACCATTCCACACAATACAAACTGGTGTTAATAATACATTATATAAATGTTAATTTTCAGCATTTTGACACAACATTATCAAGGCATAATGGAGGATTACAGAGAAGGATGGAACGATACTCGATGTGATATTATACAATCCCCGTAGATAGCTAACATATATGATGTCTAACATAGAAAAGAAATGGCCTTGTGTGTCAGGAATTAAACACTTTGATTAATTGCTGTTTTCTTTGAGACAGAGTGATTTCTTCCAAGTAATACTCCAAAACCTGATTAAGGATAAGATTGCAGAGGGATTGGAGGTTTCGGTGTGCCTTTACCAAACTCAATAAAGAAAACTTGTTTGTTTTGGTTGGTTGTAGACGTCACAAGAAAAGGAAACATTTCATCTTTGTCGGTATTTCCAATTATTCAAGAATAACAGGAAAATAACCCATCTCCCTAAACTATAATCACAGATGATTACCTATGATTACTTTGCGGAACAGTGTTGTCTATCATGGGGGAACGAGCCTGACTTCCTCAATAATGGACGACAGAAGTTTCACCTATATATTATGCACCATCTATTTGCTTTGACCAAATCGTCTTATTTAGTCCCGTGTATCTTGAAATCCAACTTTTACTCAATCAATCAAATACTGAGAGCATTTGCTTCAAAGTACCAGAGCAGATGGAAGTTGCTTCATCACATTTTGTCATAAAATCTCTTTAAAGACCTTAACAACATTGGATGATTTATCTTACCTTTTTTGGAAGCTAGGAAGCTATTATGAGCAGGGAGGTGTTGAATGTCATATGCGATTTTGGTATGGCTCAGGATACTTCGATCTTGATTAATTCGATATATGGCATAGCGGAACGCTGCCTCGGAGGATGGGTCCTCTTCATCACCAAATAATCCACCTGAAAAATAAAAGAAAAGGAAATGAAAATTTCGATTTGAAGCGATTTAAATGAATCTCATATGATCAATATTATAGCGTGACAAAAACATTAAACTGACAATGAGACACCTTCAAAATGACATCGTTTTTAAAAAAGGGTCTGAGATGTAAAGACTAAAAATCAATTACATGATAAAAGATTTCTTGAATGGTGTTCTTTATTTAATTGTGTATGCATTGCAAACAACTCCGGTCATGCACAGGCAGATGTAACTTATTTAAGAAACATAGAAGTTGAAGGAGTTGTGCGGTATTCTCCTGATTTTTGGAGTAACAGCCATTTCCGGTTTGACTGGTCGCCCATCGCATGTTCACTCTGCCCACTTCCGGTGCCCCGCACCTCCCTGTGAGAACCATTACGACGACATTTACCGGCCCTGACTAGCTTTTAGTAAGTAGTAACGGTTTCCTCTCATAGTTTTACTCGCGATTCCTTATGAATACAATAAGAAAATCTTGCTTTTATTTCTGTATGCTGCAATGGGTAATCCACAAACATAATCGTTTTCCTGAAGTTTTTCAACTGAATCGTTGTTTGAACAAATGGCTTAACTTCCACAAATTTGATATAATAATAAATAATAGATACCACAGATTAATGGTCACAGATTATACTTGATAGTACGGTATTGTCAAATTATTTCTTTATGGTGGGCATGATTAAAGAAAGAAAATGACAGTCAACAATTCTGGCAAGTTAAATAAAAGAGCTGATACTAATCTGTCTGCTGAGCTATCTTTTTCACCATAATTAAGCAAAAACTATGACAAATTAATACAGTAGATTAAGATATCTTGAGCATTTCATAATAAGACATCACGTTAATCCAGCCTGATGATGAGTGTGCTACTTAATCTTGTAATGTATTCAGTGTCAGTCTCTGATTCCCCAGTCTGTGTCAGAAAAGAAAAGCCCCCAGATTTGCAATTCTTATTTTCAGTCTCTTCCATATTCACGCCCGGCGGAAGGACACTAAGATCCTATTTACTCACCAGAAAAGCTTCTTACGAGCTGCGTAAGGATACACATGTAACAGAACTGGTGGGTCTTATGGCTGTGTACTTGTCTTTCATTCTTAACAGAAAACCACTTGGCAAGTATTTGGGTCAGGGCCAGATTAAGGGTTCTTTATCTTCAAGTGTAAAAGAATCTGTCACCATTGTCCCTCAAATATGCATATTTGAATTGGGCGAGATTGACAAAAAAACAAGATGTCAAGTAGTGCGATGAATATTTCATATTTAAGAATTACACACAGTATTCTCAAATACAGATTTATGGTAACAGTGTGGAGAGGCAACGCTAATTGGAAATGGGTCAACAAACCGTGCTAGTCATGTGTCAAAGCTGGTAAGTAGCTATTGGACACCTTAGGTCACGTGTTCAGCGAGAGCTTGAGATTTATAAATGGCTGGAATTTGCAGATAAGACAGGTGATGTCCAATTCAATATTGAAAGATTTAGCTTCAGAGAGCACTCCTTTGTACAGCCTGGGGAACCCTTTTATATTTTTTCCAAACCAGATTGGAATGTTTCTCCTACAGCATTGTTTGAATGTTTATTGCTCTTTCTTGTGTGTATTCAATATGATAAGCTTTTTCAATCCACATTTGAACCATATCATGGCACCCTTTCTTATTACCTATTTGATTTAAACCACATTAAAAGCAAGTAATGCTTTGTCTTGAACCAGGAATCTGTGTCAACAATTGCATCATGATATTTGCTAAATTATATTAGAAATTCAATTTTGAAATTAGCATGTCTTGGCATGGACGAAAATGCTCACACGAGATTTGTGTTGCGTGATGTAAAACAAGGCAGGCAGACCTTGACACAAACAATAGTGCTATAACATCGAATAAATGCCATCTTGAAACCTCTACGCAGGATCAGAGTTGATATGAAGGTATGTGTATTGTGTATTGATTGATGTGTTTCAGTTGGTAGTCAACCCCCTACCCTCCTAAAGTCTGGCAAAGACAGAGCCTGACTGAGACAATCACAGTGTGTCGTCCATGCAAACACCACCAGCATGCTTAATGAGTTGCAATAAGCTGCCTAACAGACAAAACCACGTATCTTCTTTCCCCCTCCACTTCATATTGTGTTTCCTACTTTTAATTAATGACTTCAGTTTTCTCCCTGATATAAGGACTGTGCTCTTATGAATCGAGGTTTATGGAGTGTCGCTTACATTCTCGTGCAGATTTGATATTATTGAATTTGAGCGATGGTTGTGAATAATGCAAATGGATTCCAAGATCATTCAGACATTCTACCTCTACATCTGTCACAAAATAGGTTACATAAGCCCAATATTAAAAGTATAGAATATTTCATGTTCTAAAACCTCAAACTTAATTTCTTTATTTAGGCTGGCAAAGTATATTATGGAAGATCACCTTTAACTAAAAACAAATCGTATTGCCTGTTAACAAATACCTTTTAAATGTCTCTCGGATTCCAAAATGAATCTGTTTCTTTTTTCAAAAATATTCATAAGTAAATGTGGCACTCAAATCTTATAAAAAGAAAAATTGATTCTTGAGTTACTCATCGTTTATGAGTGTATTAAGTGTGCTTGTACCCTGGGATGAAACCTTTGATGAACACCCTACTGCCTACCAGGGCCTGGAAAGTTGACATCTAACTATTACATACATTTGATCAATGATGTGCCATATATTTAGAGGCTTTTTTGGCCGACATCAAGCGTTAATTGAGTGGCCCATTTTGTGGTGACAAGTGGCTGGCAGGTGTGTGAGCCAAAAAATGTTGCAGAAAACCTTGCCTATGTCTTCTGTCATTTGGATGTATAGTTGCTCTTAGCCATCCGTAGAGTGACACATGGAACAGTATTTTTATTTCAAATCCAACAAATTCCATTTCCACCCACTTCCGGTTATTACAATATGATATGAAGAGATGACGTAACCGGACAGCAATCTAATAATCTAAATGACAATTAAGGAGAAAAGCTGATAGAAAGTCTCAAAATATGTGAAGGTGTGTATTATTATGATATATCTGCCTCATCCTACTTCTGTGTCACCCCGTTTCTCCTCATTCCACAAGGACACATGCTGTTGCCAGTGTTAACCACAGTTTGACGTATAGCCTCCAGCTTTTACTGCTGTGTCTTGACTGGGAAAAAGACAGTGAATGAGTGGGTGTACTATGATCCAACAAATCATTAGATGAAACACCCGATGCTGTTTAGTATGTAATAACAACCTATGCTGTTAAGTATGTAATAAAACCCTTTTGTATGTTACGTATTGTGTCATATGAGCAGAATTGCTAAAAAAAAGGTTATCGATAAAAAATAACAAGTAAAATGTTTAAAAAGTAACAGAGAGGCTGAGTTGTAAATTGACATATCATTATTTGTGAAAATAAAATTTGCCCTTTTATAACTGGATTCCTGAAAGGATTATTTCAGGCAGTCAGTGAAGATCCATAGAAATTCAAGACTAATTTAAATGTAAATTCTTTTGGCTCAGACAGGCGTGTATTTAATTTTACCTCATGTACATATACGATACTTTGAGAAGCGAAGGTGTCATCTGTATGTATTCAATTATTGTAAGACTAACGTTTCTATAATTATTGAATTTGCATACATTTCGCAAACGGTTGGCATCATGCACATATTTTGAATGAAGCTTTTTGTTTCACAGACAAATAATACGTCTTCACTTTTCCTGATTAATCCCATTCTGATATAATATTAAACATGTTTCTTTTTCACGTCGCCCTTTGCATCACAACAAGGTGGTATTAATGATATTGACACGTGGTTAATGCGTGACGTGACATTATTTGTGATAGTCTGTGTTTTATGTTTCTGCTTACAGAGACAGGCCCTAATACAGAGGACATCGTCCACGTTATGACCTTTCTTCACATAAATCATTCATACTCTGTGCATGTGTAAGTGTATTCACATTATCAGATGTGCCCTTTGAGAAATCATTTTACTTTGAATTGTCATTTCCTGTGCTTTGTTGTATCTGAGCAATATTCTTGTTTTTATATCTACTCATACTCTGTAACTCCTCATTGCTTACCCTTATTATCGACCATGTGTAATATGTTTATATATGTGGGCATACTAGTGTTATGGACCAATCAAGCATCCCAAAGCCTCTGTTCCAGATGTACAGATATAATATTGATTGACGTATGTCTAAACAGCTGTCCGCTGTGTTGTAACAAGTGATAATGAGAAAATTGCAAGGCTCTCAGCTTCTAACTTCAGAGATGTATGTTATATCATTTAATATAATAGAATGATAAAGGGATATTGATATGTTACTCTCAATTATACTGTTTGTGGAAAATCTTGACCCAATTAATCTATTTCCAATATTTTTGAAAACGTTTGAAATGCTTTTCAAATTCAATATATATATATTTATTGTACAGCAATTATTTCAGTGATTCTTTCTCAAATTTAGAGTATTACAAAATTTCTTTAAACCTTGTCTAAGTCATCTTCTGGTGTAAAAAAATAATCTCTCAAAAGTTTTAAGAGTGGGAAACGATGGTTCACAGACAAGAAAAACTCAGATTTAGCGGGCAGATCCCAGCAATGTCCGGGGACAGAGTAGTATAAGGTTTATGCCTGCCAATAGCCGACGTGCAGTACAAAGGGGACCAGCATTCATCGTACCAACAGTTGCACATGCAGCCAATCTGGTCAGCGGCCAACAGCTAGAGCAGACACATTAGATTACCTCAGATTAGTCTTGAATCTCATATGATCTAAGAAATAACCCAAGATCTGTCTGGCTTGACTGTCTGACAAATTGTGAAGAGTGTAAGGCGGTACGGCTCGGCATTTCCTGTTCATTAATTAAAGTGAGGGGGGAAGGTGGAAAGGAAGATGGGGCTGACATAATAGAAGGTTAAATGTGGCGTGTATCATAAAGACAAAGTCTGTCAGCTTCCCTACACGAGGATAATAGATAAATCGGCGGCAATATCTCCCCATCTGCCAGTCAGGGGTCAGGAGATGCTGACGTTGACAAATGCATACAATTGGCTTTTATTCCCTGTTCAGCTATTCAGATGCTCCCAACGCATCAGGGTGCGGTGCAAATGGTACTTTTATATGAGGTGGAGATTACAAAAATTACAAAATTGGGAGTGTTTTTTCCCCCCAGACAATCTCACGTTTTGTATATCGATGAAATCCACTTGTTTGTGTCCATATTGACATCACCTTGTTTGATTACTCAATGATTTAAACGAATTGAGATGACCTCGAGGCATACATATAAAATATATTAGGCCAAAAGGCATCAAACATGACCTCCAGCGTGCAGGTACGTGCATACCATGCTGTTTTATTTGTAGCCCCCGTAGGAAAGCACGTGACAGCGTCTGACCTCCCATGATTCCAACATGCTACCTTGTCAATGGTTATCTTCAAGGATCCAGAGAACACCATCCATGCCCTACCAAAGGGCCACTTAATTCACGAGAGTCTGTCTAACTGATAGACCGACTCCCTCGGTCAGGGCTCCCGCCGTCGACACCGCTTCTTGCTGCGATGATTGCCGCTTAATTTCTGTCCACTCCCTCGGAATTATCTACGGTCCTGCTTGGCACTTGTCGCCATGCACCGGAAAATGACACTTTCCTCTGATTCCCGCTGACGATGTGGTTCGGCTGCCCTAATTGGGTCCTCAGAGGGACCAGGGGCTTTCAAGAGAAACCTTTTCCCCGTCTCTGAGAGGTGTGGACCGCTAAAAGACCAAGCCACACGGTTTGTTTGGGTGACTCAAGGTTGGCTCAATCTCACCTTTCTGCTGAATACGTGAAAGTGAGGTCGCGGAGGCCGGGGAACGAGGGGAAGTTCAATTGGTAGTAAGGTGCCTAAGGGCCTGGCTATATAACCGCCGGTCTACAACGAGTAGCCGGACTACAGGCAGAGAAAACCCAATGATTAGCTAATGACAAAACTAGAGAGAAGGCTTGGAGAATGTCGTTGCTTCCCTCAACATGGGGGCTTAGGGGCTTGTAATTAACTAAGACAACAGCCTACTCCCTTAGAGACTTTTTCGCTGACGTAAAGCCCACCAAATTAGTGTACAAGCGACCAAACGCTGGAATAAGACGGCATTTTTGTACCTCTAATATGCTGAGACTCTTTGAATGACGTATATGCACAAATAACAAAGTTCAGAAAAAAATAAGGTTAAACTGGTAAATGTATGTATTGTAGGTATGGCCCGTGTTTATATACCATATTAGGCAAATCAGTTTGACCTTCATATCTCTTGGGAATCGTGTTGATTTCACAAACGTTAAAGCAGACGACAGTCTCATCGCTCGTGAAATAAACATGAGTTGCAATGTAGACAAAAGTACATTAAATGTTATCAAAAGTTTCAAAAATAGTAGTGAGAAGATCCACATAAGGCAATAATTCACAGATTTGAATATAAATATAGGACTGTTGATGACCATGATGAAACTGTTCTGACATTTAACGGAGTTTCTGGACACTCAATCCGGTCCGCCGCGTGTAAACTTTATTTAAAAAGATAACGAGATCACCATGCAGTTTATAAGTTTCCAATTTCCTCAAGAAATAAAATGTTTTTCTTCAGCAGAAAAGCCTTTAGTATTTCAGATAAAAGGGAGCATTTGGTGGCTGGATGAACATAAATGTCTTGTATAAAACAGATTGAAAACTAAATTGCTGACTTGCTATATGCGAAGTGCCTTATCACCAGCATAAATTGCATATACAATAGACTGAATGGGGTAGACTTTACATCGTGCTCTTTGAGCTTCTGTTCCGTCGTACTGCACTTGGGCATGCAAAGCAGGTCATTATCCAAGATGGCCTGCCTCTCATGCCGCTAATTCTCTGGTATTCCCACCTCCAATTGTCAGAGCAACCCTACCACTTACACGATTTATAACAGCTATGCAAAATCGGCCCGTCTCATCTGATCGCTCCCTACTCCATCTATTCGAGTGTATTTTGTCCATAATAAGAGAGACGGCGACTTTTTGTCATTGCTGTAGAAGCATAGGCTTTAGCAGACATTTGACATAAACTGAGGGGTAACAGTGAATTGGACAGTATTGTTCCCGAGTCTATTTTCGTCTAACCTTCGTATTCAGTCTGTAAAATAGGTTGTTACGACATGGGTGATGAGATATCAGTTAAGTACCGAAACCACAAAGTGTTTATTTTACTTGAAATAAGATTTATAAAACAGGAAGTAGCACAGTTAGGCTTCCTATAAGATTACGAAGTTTGTGATATTATTAGAATTACAAGGGAACATATAGAATAATCTATGTCTGTTAATTTTATCTACCTTGATTAATTTCCCAGAACCTTTGAAGCTTGTATTTATATCATTATCCTGTTATTCATTATATGGTGAACTCTTCAGTACAAAAGTCACTAATGGGCGTGCGTCTTTGGATCATGTTCATTACAGTACCAAGACAAAACCCATTATTCTGTACACATCCCGAGGTAACATTCTTCATCTGATGCACGTCTTCAATTAATTGATAATGGAGATTGGTTAATTTGAACATGTGACAACCTCAAAACATTTTCATTATATTAAAATAAAAACAACTTCAAACACGATGTGGCAAATCCACTTTGAAAAACTGAGGTTGTTTGGTTTCCATTATAAGGTTGATAATAAATACTGTGTGATTTTCATAGAAATAGATATGATTTGGCGGAAGCGGAAGCTGGCGATATTATGGCCATTTGCATTGGACGAAGCCGTGAAATCAGAACTTAATATATAGAGAGTCGGATTCATTCCGGTCTCATTCAATCTGCTTTTGGCAATTCTTTGTGACAGACTTGCAAGAAAAATGTCCCGAGTTGGACCTCACACAATTTATCTGCGCCAATTGTGTTTATGGAAGATGGAGGCTACTAAATAGACTTGAGGGTTTGCGGCGAGCCAGAATCGTGCTCTTATTGCATGGGCAGTAGCCGCCTATATAAGCGGTTGTCAGAAAAATGTCAGAAAGATGAGTTGATGAGTGCGAGCCCCATTCATCATGGAGCAATGACAATATGGGTATGTTTTACTGATGAGTGTGGAGTCAGTGCAAATGTTGCATTGTTAGTGTACGACATGGCACCAGGGGATTTGCCATTCTGCACATGGACATGCATGTAATATTCTCATATGCCATCACATTCTCTTGGAAATGTCTAGCCGCATATCCTTTTATGAATCAATTATCTGAAATGGCAATTGAGAAAGATTGTCTTCAACTTGCTTTATTTGTGCAATATACCAAATCATTAGGGACATTTGCGAGTAATTCCACACTTAGAAAATTAAAAACTTAATTGGGTGGAAGCACATGCGTGTATACATCTTTTAATTTAAAGATACCAATCCTAGATTGTCTAAGTTATGAAAGAACAAATATAAGATAAGTACACAATGGTTTAAGCAATTTCAATAAAAATTTGCATTCTCTGAAAAAAACATGGTGAAGCATGGTGAAGCATGGTGAAGAATTTCTAAATAAACAGAATCAATACGGTGCCAAGAATGGTATAGTTTTTCAACAAACAAGCAATCTATAGAGAGGCAATTCTGGACTAGATAATCAATATATACCACAATTTGTAATCTATATAGAGAGACAGGCCTGGTCTATATTTGGTATATATACCATGATTTGTAATATATAGAGTCGGGCCTGGTCTAGATTCACAATATATACATGCACAATGTAATTTATAAAGAGAGATATGCCTGGTCTAGAATGTCAATATATATATACAATGGTTTATAGTATATAGAGATGCAAGTTTGGTCTAGATTGTCATTATTTACCATGGTTTGTAACCTATAGAGATGCAAGTCTGATCAAGATTGTTGTTATACAACATGCCGAGTATCTAGAGAGAGTCAAATCTGGTTTGTTTTGTTAATATATATCATGATTAATAGTCTATAGAAAGGCTATCTATGTTCACAATATCACAGTCAAGGCAATCTGTTGAGAGAGAACCCTGGCTAGATTCCTGACATTGACCTTGATGAGCAATATGAAAGAGAAAAGCTTAATTAGAACCCTTATGCATTGCCCTCCAAGGGAAGTATCACTCAGGACACTGATTTCCATAACGTCCTCCATGAGAGCTTTCCTCGTGAATGCTAATGTCAGTGTCCTGTGACACATCAAGTATAAACACAAAAGAAAGGACTTTAAGCATAGTACAGTGGTCAATTTGCAATAAAGTAAGGACTGAAATATATGGAATACATAATTACTAACCAAGCTGACCTTGCAGCCATGTTTGGAATAGTATTTCATAAACGAACGGAAGCTGTGTTTTCGTCTATTTTGCTGTGACCTTGACAACTAGATGTTTGTGTGGAATGTTATATAATAACCAATGTCTGTTAATGAATTATAAGCAAAATAAAATGAATAACCTGCTTATTCTCTGAAAGGGATAGATCTGATTTGTGAATGCTTTTAATGAGTTGTCACATTGATAGAGATAACTGACATGAAAATTTATGATACAATTTGGCAGGAATGCCATAACGTTATGAAAGTTTGATTGCCACACACAGACCTCTGACATACCCACACGACATACATAACAACGGAGACACATTCTATCAATTATAAATTACAACAGATTTATCCTGGCCTTCCCATCAGCGCATTTGCCAACCGTAAGTCTAAGAGAAGGTATTATATAATGATTTACTATTCTGAAGACGTAAATGTTGATTGTGATTTTGGAAAGATGCCAGCGAGATCATGGAAGCTCTGTTGAGATGTCCCTTCCATAGTAGGTCCCTTAATCACATAAAGCAAAACAGTGAGCTGTTGTCATCGGCTTAATGTCTGTCACCGCAGTGTCATTAGTAGCTTGTACAAGTAATTATACCCCAATAACAGCAAACAAATGTCACATGTAAACATGTGCCAAGGTAGGCAAACCTGTTGACAAAAGCGTGTTGAATTTAATAAAGAAGAAAAAAGAAGCTTTCGCTTTAATACAAAACAAATATTATCATCAACGGCCAATATTATGATATAAATATCAAAGCCAGATTATTGATTAAATTAGGAAGTATAAAGGTATTGCGCAATATTGGAGGGAGGTGGGGGGTGGGCTGAAGAAGAGACAATAGATGAGCATCAATGGATAGCAAGCAGGCAATCAGAGTAGCGCCCCGCGGCATCCTCATTACGTGCAATCACATATAAATACCTATACCTGATCGCCTAACCAATCCTGCCTTCACTCTCCCTGCAGCAGCCACATGCCTCTTCCTATGCTTTAACTAGCGGTGTGCACTGCGTGGAGCGTGCCCTCATTTGGAACGCACCCTCCCAGGAGCACAAATTGAGTAATCTTACAGACTGTGATGAAACGGAGGACCACCGGTTGTACCACACAGGACAATATTGATATAACAGCAAGAAGAACACACAGCCAAGAAAAAGGGACCCTCTTCCAATATTTCACTGTCGTCTCCGCACAATAGATTCTTTGATAAACTGTTGAGGATATTTTTCATTTTCCCTCTTGATGTCACATAAGCATGATAAGATAAATATTAAACATATTGAAATGAATTATGAGAATATTAGGTGTGCTTCTTTGTGCTATTTTGTATTCACCTGTTTATCCTTTTATCGGTCCATAATATTTATTAATGTAGGATTTATTTATGACAGCAATACCTGACTCGAGGTGAGGATATTTGATACTAGAATTCGTCTGGTCAGACATTCTGATGCAATATAAAAATAAGAACGCTAAGAGAATCAATATCAAAAATTCCAAATAAGGAAACTAAGAGATCAAGGTGAATTTACTGATATACATTGTCAACAGGCCGAAAGCCTTCTGCAATATGGGTACTAGTATACAAACCTCAGAAGTACGACTTAATCATTTTATCCCTATAGGTAATGTCTTAGTAGTCTTTTTTGCATTCTCCCCGAGGGGCTATCCCTAATTCCCTTGTAGCATACATACCAATCACAAGACCAACCGGACACAGAAGTCATCAAAGCCATAGCCATTTCAATTTTATGCTTAGAGTTGCTTAGAGTAATATGCCATAAATATGAACTGTTATGAGATAGCTCTGGAGATAGACTCAGGATTTTTTTCTAAAGAAGTTATAATGCTCTTAAATTGTATTAAAAGAAATGCAATTTGTAACCTGGCTGAAACCTGAAATCAAATTCTGGAGATCTACATATATCCAATTACAATTATATCGCAGAGGGATGTATTGATATCTACTTTACAAAACCTCAATATATCTGGCTTTATTATGATACATTGCTCACCTGGTAGCAATGGATCTGGAGGCACTTTCTGTGTGAACATTGCCTCGATGCAATGCTTTTATTACCCTTACTTGCTCCGTTTTGTTTGTTACTGAACCTGTCAAGGGCGAGCATCTCATTTTTCAAAGTCAAATGGAATTGACAATAAAACAGATGGGTTTGCTGACTTGCCGTGAAAAACTGATGCAGTGAAATATGATTTCTTTTGAAATCTAGCCCTGGAAGGCAATAATTTCCAATTTAAATGAAGGACATAAAGACAGGTATTAGGGACAAGGGAAGAAATGTCTGTGGAGTGAAGAATGAATTTTGAAAATGAAATGCATTTAAAACATATTTTCCTTAAACAGTATTTGATTCTTGATACCTGCAGATTGATGTTGTATTGAAACCAAAGCGCTGCCTCTTTTAATATATGAGTTAATCTGAAATATTGTTCCCTGTCCTACCTACTCACCGTAATATCATACTAACAATTTCAACACTTGAGATTATTTAAAAGGTTTATCATCCTGACGTTGAAGCCACCTCATTTATGTTGTCTCATTAAATACATATCACTATTTTAGCAAATGTGAGAGTGCATATAGTGATAATACCAGGACCTTTGAAATAAGGTATTATATAGAATGATACTTAGCTCAGACCCAGTTGATTTGCCATTACTGTAGCTGTCTATGCTGCCTGTAGACTAACCTCAGAGGGTCTCTACCTAAGCTGTGTGGCCACCATGCAGATCAGCTTTGACTTAGAAAGACAAACACTAAACCCTATCAGAATTGAATTTGTCATTACATGGCCACGGCCCAATCCCACCGCCCCAATCATAGCCACACATGCTGCCATTAAAAAGGAATTGGTCTCCTTTTACTCCTCTGTTCAGGCAGAAAATGGAAATCGTGATCGTCAGAAGTCCACCGAGAACATTCCCTAAAAGGCTGTAGTTAGGAGACTTAAAGACCGTGATGGGTTGTGTGTGTAGGGTCTGTAAAGGGTCTGTGAAGGGTCTGTGAAGGGTGGGATGCCTGTCGCACAGGATGGCTTACATGTCACCAATGTGCTTATGGGATGCAACAAGGACTAATTGCAAAAAATAGGAAGAAATGCAAAAAAGAACTACTTGGAAAAAAGGAATAATTGCAATAAAATGTTTGCCATTGGAAAATACTATGTTCCAAATTCATATCCATTAAAGCAATACAATGTCGTACAACAGAAGAAGAGAATATGTTAAGCAATATGATTTCCATTGACCTGGTCTTTGATTATGGATTAATCAATAAAAGTGGCTTGGGGAGAATAGTTGTATAATTATTTTTTTTTTAATTCTAGTATTTCCTTGAATATTCTTGAAGATTCCTAAGGATGAGATTAAAGAGGCTCACAATATTATTATTCGTTTTCATATCGAAATTATTCTTCCATTTTAGGTTGCAAAGTTTTCAATGGCATTTCTGGCCTCAAAGTTGTTTTCTTGACATTGTCTCCAATTCATTTTGTGCTATCTTGCAGAATCTTCAACTTTGTATTTACATGGGAATGCGATCATCTGTTCAGGATTTCGTTTTACCATTTATTTTTTTCACATGAATAAATGATTATGCACAGGCAGAACCTGTTTAAAAGTTCTTTTTAAAACTGCAATTTAACATTGCAACACTTAACGTGTTAAAGCTCTCTGAACCCTTTAAGAATTACTTGTTTATAACTTGCACATTATCAAAATCCTTTTTATTGTTACATTAAGACAGATTTCATCATTCAAATCTTTCCAATAAATGTTCTCACAGAGTTAGAATAGTGTGAATTACTCTTTGGCATATCAGTTTTTTAGGTACCATTTCAAACAAATTAAAAATATCTTTTAACACAACCATCAGATATGTAAGACAAAAAGGAACTTAATGCGTTAATTAATACAAATTAAGAAGATGTTAGAAGGCACATGGATAGAACAGACATGCTATTTAACAGTACATGAGTCAATTCATTTTGATATGTCAGTGAGTCAATTCATTTTGATATGTCAGTGAGTCAATTCATTTTGATATGACAGTGAATCAATTCATTTTGATATGACAGTGAGTCAATTCATTTTGATATGACAGTGAGTCAATTCATTTTGATATGACAGTGAGTCAATTCATTTTGATATGACAATGAGTCAATTCATTTTGATATGTCAATGAGTCAATTCATTTTGATATGTCAATGAGTCAATTCATTTTGATATGTCAATAAGTCAATTCATTTTGATATGTCAATGAGTCAATTCATTTTGATATGTCAATGAGTCAATTCATTTTGATATGTCAGTGAGTCAATTCATTTTGATATGTCAATGAGTCAATTCATTTTGATATGTCATATATATATATATATATATATATACTTGATGAATAGTTGGAGGGAAATTAAAGTATGTTTATGGGAAACGTTTATCTTTTCATGGTATATCTTCGTTATCAGACATCAAAACATATGAATATATGAATGATATTCATAAATGAATGATTCAACTATATTTCTGACCAAAAAAAGGAAGTCATTAATTCTATTTTTTGTGCCAAGATGTTGATTGTTTTGCTTGTATTCACATCAGATGTTCGTGGCATTTTTCAGTGAACTGCCATTCTGTTAAAGCGTAGGCGGATTGCTGTGGTCACGACCGTCTGACTTCACTAACATTTATAAAACTTGTTGGAAGTTTCTGGAATTTGATTTCAATAAATCAATCCCCTGAGTTCCGCTATTGTCATTTTATTTGTAAGGAAGGATTTTGATATTATCTCAGTATCATCTGTCATGTCTTTATGGGTCCAGATATCAAATAATCTGATATATTGTATTAATCTTTATGTTATTCAAAATTAAATGAAATATGTTCAATTGTAATACAGGGATTAACTTTTAATTCGAATGGGGGTGCCAATATAACTTAATATTTATTTTAAGTTTGTTTTGTCGATGTTAGTTCCATCAGAATTCTAGACACAAAAATGATACCGTGCGATGTATTTATATCACAGGATGATTTCACCGGAAAACATCAACCTCACAAAGGCACACGAGACTCCACCATCTTCCTTCAAAAGAAGAACGTCGTCTGCTGGTGCAGAAATGTCGTCTGGTCCATTGAGTTATCACTTTTCTGTTTTAGTTTCCCTTGATGTTTAGGACACACAGGGTCATGTTTCGACTACGCGTGAAAAGTGGAAAGTCATGACACCATACGAAACGGAGGTAACCTAAAAGTTAATTGTGACATTATCACATATGGGGAGTTTGAGTCGATGATCTACGAGATGTTGTGCCATATGCCAATCAATCAACACGACATAGTGTATCTGGGGGAAGAAAGCACGCAACTCGGCTGCTTATAAAACACAACTTTTACTGCGACGACACGAAAGTTTTGTGTACTTTGTTGAGATTGCGTTATGCAATCTCTGAGATGGGTTTTGGTCTTGTCATCCATTCCAAAAGGAAATGCCGAACTCTGCCAAAAGGTTGTATTATACTAGTCTTGATTACTTTACAGTTTCTTTGTTATACATGCTGTAATAATGTTGGAATTTCTTGATCTAGCCTATTTCGCTGTAAAGTCTAAAAAAACCCAGAAGAAGCAAAGTGTGTATGGAATACTGTTCAAATGTTCAACTCCCAACTGAACTTGACTCATATTCAATAACAGTAGAATTAATAGTTTATTGGTGTGTCCCTGCTAGTAATGGAATATATGATGTGCTGATCCAGCATCACTGTATGTTGTTTCATGGATAAACATTTCATGTCATTGCATGTGCTTTCTTTTAAGAAGTACTGATCGTGACATTGAATTGAGCAAAACAGTATATATTTACACAAGAAATCCAGCTCGTGTACTCTGTTTCATTCATAGGTCATGTTAAAGCCTTTATAACGTAAGGCAGTTACAACCAGAATGAGATCATGGGTGGGGCTCACTTCTGTTATATAAGTCTATTACCAATAAGCCAGTTCCAATTTTTTTCACTCTTCAGTTGAAATATTTTCAGGTTATAAGTAAGTGACACTCTTTCATGAATGCTAACTCTTATAATGAATAAGAAGTGTGAATAAGTGTGAACAAGTGAGAACCATATTTGTTAACATGTTTTCCACATTTATTGAGAGTCACCACATTGTATGGAAGGTTATTTTCTTGAGGCAGTTTTCTTCCAACTTTCAGTCATTTTGGTTTCAGTGCTTCCACAGCTTGGCAACCACTATCACAACTGATTTTGCCCTAAACACAATATTTTTAAGTGCACTCCTGACCCAAAATTATTCTTTTTTTACCCCCTCACCCCTTGTTTCTTACTCTAGTGTTCCATCTTCAAAGTCATGTACGTTTTCATTCTAGGAACAAACACATCATGAGATCCTGTCATCGAGCTAATTGATTCTTTTGCCTGTATAGAATAATAACATGTGGGTACGGTTATTTAAGTCCATAAGAATTGGACAGAATGACAAATGGACGGCTCGTCATGATGACCCATTGTGACAAAGTCACCCGTCTTCCCCTACTCAGAAAATACCACAAGGTTTAGAAAGGATATTGTCCTTCAAGTAGAATCAGAAATAGACAAGGCAAACACACCTTTCTTATCCACAAGTTGAAGCATGGTGGGCAACAAACAACTTGGAGCATGTCAAAGTGGGTAGGAATTGTGTCTCCCCATGGTTTCTGATGGTCCCACATGACTCCCATGTGCTTGACCAAACAGGACTATGGTGCCAGAGTTGGAAGGCCATATGACAATATCTGTCTAGCTGCCGTTTGAAATAATTGAGGTCCATAATCTGGGGTGACTCGTGCATCTGCCAATGTACAGGGAACATCTGTGAGCGAGGCACTTTGGCCAAACTCGTCGAGGCAACTTCCGCCCACAGGGAGCGTCCGTGTTTGATATGTCGGTGGGAGCTATAAATGAATTTCTCCTATCGATCAGTAAGTAATATGTTTTGAAGCCAGTCCTCTGGAACTGTCGCAAAACGTGTCTGTTGTGATCAGGAAGGATAAAGTAAGGAAGAGAAGTTAGAGATCATCTAACATAAGGCATCTTTGGTGGCACAAACCCAACTTATTGTGAATATTCCCACAGTATTAACAATGATAACATATTGATGAAACAATTAAACCAGGATTGAGGTTACTCATATGTAAATGATACTCCCGTGTTGTGTATTCATAAGCTTACCATATCGAAGCCTCTGTGACAAAGCATATTGTGTTTGGAATAAGTAGTGTAACATTCTTGAGGGGGAAATATCGGGAAATAGCCGAGAAAAAGATCAATGCGGTATCTCGCAAATGGTTTGAATCGATTAAATATAAACGAATAAGAGAATCACAAACGGTATCTAAGATCATTTATTTTGCATATTCAACACAGAAAAGCTTTTCTTTTGGAATTATAACTGGATGAAAAGGTTCATACTTGTCATATATATATATATATATATATACATGGGCCTATGAACCTATATATACATGGGCCTATGAACCTTTTCATCCAGTTATAATTCCAAAAGAAAAGCTTATTATATATATATATATATATATATATATATATATATATATATAGATATATATTGTACAAGATTTAAACGGTTGGTGTAGAGTACAAAACTCGTCCCAGGGTGAGACAGACGAGTATGGATGTATTCATGTTTGTCGTATGAAATGCAGAATACGGCTCATTGGGTAAATATTTCCTGTCGTGTAAGCATCCTCCTTAATAGTAGATAACACACAGTGTAAACCAGCCCGGGAACACAATATCCATTGTCCAAACATGGTCTTCATGGCTGTTTTGCACGCACATATTGTAGAAGGTAGACATGGCCGCAAAACCCATCATTGTTGTGTATCATAATGCTTATTCTCAGAGGAGGAAAGAAATGACACGATGCCTCTTCAGACAGATGTTGCATGTATTTGATTGGGATGTTATAATCCCTGTTATCTATATTCAAATACTGGTTAAGGATCACAAGAAGACGTGGGATATAATGCAAATATATCTATCTATTCCAATAACATTAATTCAAAGGTGATGATTAAAAACCAACATGTCAAAAAACAGTAGTTCAACAGGTAATGTGAAAAAGGTCTGTCAGATGCAAATGCTGAAGATAAAGGACAAAACATCCTTTTTTTCTGATTACCTTGCTAGTATAAATGATAACAAAGCGATTACTGAAGCCACAGAATGCCAAGCCCAGAAGAGATGCCAAACCAACACTGTCTACTTTTATTCTTTTGGCGCCACCTCGGGCGTCAGCAACAAAAAAGTGAAAACAGTGAGTTCAAAGTGAGTAGTCAAAGACACTTCCAATTTATTTTTTTTGGTACATATAAAGGCGACATAAAGAAGCAGATATATTTTTGACCGTTAATACCACAAGATAAGTCTGATATGTATGGTCACATTCCCATAAAAGAGCTTATTCCGTTTCGTTTTTCTTTGTTATGATGGAGTGCGTTCTGGGTAAGCATGATTCTTACCAAACTAAACGGAAAGGACTGATGAAATTTCACATAGACAATTTCAAAGCATGCTAAAGATTGATGACAAAAGTGTATTTCCAGGTTTGTTCCATGTTTTGCGCCGAAAAGTAACTAAGAAAAGCAATTAAGTTACTAGCGTTTGAGTTTTGGTCAAATTAATCTTTGTTTGCTATGAACCACTCAAAGAACCGTATTTTCTGATGTGGATGCATTTCTCCCTCTCTGTACTCATATAAAATTATTTAGTTGACCTTCTCATTACTTTTGCATCGCTATATAAATAATCGTTTAAATCATAGGACCGCAGTTATACTGTCTGCTTTAATATCAAATAGGCTGATATATTTATGGAAATATCATAATACAGGTAAATCTTGTCTATATTGTATTAGCAGTAGTACTCTACTCCTATGATTGTAATAACACATCAATATATACTATAATATTCAAAATGGTACTTATCATTCTGTGACTCTTACATAAGACATGTTTCCGGCAGGGCGATATTAAGATATTGAGTGGATGGATGCACGGTGGCTTGTGGCTATTAAGGGTATCTGATAAGATAGAGGAGCCATATACGAGAAATGCAGCAACTCATCTTGACGTTTTCTACTAAGTAGGTCATATTTTAGTCTTCTTACCATGTTTACATGAAAGGTCCACTTTCCAAGGTATTTTTTTTTATATTCCAAACCATAGAATTCCGTTCTTACATAGGTGAATAGCCATAATGTTTTTGGTGTTTCTATAATCTCATAATAAAAAAGCTTTCAACCTATTGTTCTGGTGAATCAGACCACAAACACGCACTTGGTGCCAATACCCAGTCTGGGGTTAGCATTGTAAAATCTCGAAATAAGGCAATCATATTTAGAAGTGGCTAAAATATCTCTTCCAATCTGCAGGGCATTAATATGCAATTGTGAACAATAGTGCATACATTTAGTTGTATAAAGCTTTGATTACCACAAACTGCAATATGATATCACATCATTTGATGCCAACAATACATATATATTGCATAATATGGACTGAATGTGGAAAATATACTTTCAAGCTTCTGCAGTTGACACCATTTATGTAATTGCTTCAAGCACCAATATTTTTTACATGTGAAATAATAAGAGCCGTCAACTCGGTGTATCCTGCTTCGTTATGTCTTTACATGTTCATGTCACATTGAATGGGATTAGGTACCTGACTCTCAGGCGACGTTAATTATGACTTCGTTAATGAGGTCTATTAATGGAGTGATGTATAAGTCGAATTGTGATGAAGCCTGTAAAGTGCTACCTGAAGTCAACCGGGAATTTGTCTAATTACATTACTTCTCTTATGTCCTCAAATCCACGGTCAAATACATCAATGATTATCCTTTCATATTAATCTTATCCCCGTAGGATACTGTATTACTCAGTGTTTCTCCTGTATCTTATTTCTTTCACAATCATGAGTTTTTATTCAATTACATATTCATTTTTTTATGCGCTGATATTTCTTTATCCATTGCGGATATGCAATGTCCCTTAATGTCCCTTAATTAAATTTAGTGTTTTATTTTAACCAAAACATTCAAATTGAAAATATTGATAAGCATATCATATTACATTTATTATTTTTCTTGGATAAAACTTAATTATAATTAATGTAAAATATATGAAATTACCAGATATGTATCTTTTAATTTTGGTTGACATAATGACATTTTATGAATTCAAATAAACGTCCTGTTATCGAGATCGTAGACCTCAGAAAAATAATATCCCCTCCAAACATTATGCTACAGAGCACAATGAATACACTTGAGTTCAATAGAGCTTGTTTGTCTTAAAATATATGAAAAAGGAAAGGTTGCAAGGCCAGGGACAATAAACTAGCAAATAAACAAGCCTTCAAAGGGCCAGAGCTGGGGCTTTAAGGTGGAGGACGTTCACGCCCAGAATGAGACATGTGAGAGAGGGCTAAACTGAGAGATGTTGGTCCGGGTCATGACACAGCCCGGAGCGCCATGCTTTCTGCCCCTGAAGGCCTGCATCTCGCCAGATACAGGCGCCTAAAACCTGCAGATGTCAGGTGGCCAAGTATGGGGGAGCTTTTGGTATTGACCTTACCAAAGCCATGGGGATTTTTACATTATAAAATGACATTACATTTCAAGCTTATTAATCTCGTTGTTATGATTAACTAAATGTATGTATTGTGGTACATATATTTTTGTTATGATTAATTAAATGTATGGTTTTGGTACATATATTTGTTATTATAAGAACAACATTTGTAGACGGATGACATCTTTTAACAGGCTATCATGACCATATACTAGTTCAGGTCTGGTTATCCACATCCTAATGAGCAGGTTCCAACCCATTCAGCTTTGGCAAGCTTCTAATAACAACTTCAGAGGTTAGGAGATAAGCAATAGTAATGAAACGAGCAGCTCCCTTTGGTAACAATTACTGGCCAATGAAGGTCGCGTGTGGGTTCTGTCATATCAAAACACTTTTGCTAAAAAGCATGCTTTAGACAGGGTCGTGTGTTTTCTCATCTTGCAGGTATAAGCCCTTGACAATTTATAAGGAGATGTGTTCTGACCACAAGACATCGCCAATGTCCATACCTCCATATGAAGCCAGGCTCTATGGCTAGGGTACTTAGTGTGGAGCCTCGACCTGAGGTTCTCCTTCCAAGCTTTATGTGTGTCCTTCTCACCCTTTACAAGATATCCTTATTGGCATGACACCGTGTCAAGGACACCACAAACACAGATTACTGCGATGCTTGCCTTTATTACCTGTGAACAAATCAACCCAACCCCTTGGCAAAAAAATAATATGTAAACATTTCAGTTGGGGAGGAGAAGGTTGCATAATGAGGAAAGCCAAAAGGTTGGTTTTCAAGGCCAAGAGCTCAGTTCATTGATTGTGCCTAGGTTCGTGATCTTGTCTGGTTTTAGGGTCTGCATGAAGCATCCTAGTCAGGATCAGCCGTATATCGTGAAGAGTAAAGACTATCACTACAACGCCTCAAATGCACATGACAAAGAAGGCACTCTATGTTTTTCTGTCAATTTTACCTCGCATTTCACGAGTCTTTCAGGTAAACACAATAGGAGCCAAAGCTGTTTTTAATCATCTATTGGTCGCGTGTAGCCCTATAATGAGACAAAACCCGGAGATTTAGGTGCAATTTGCCGAGAATTGTCATTGGAATACATCAAATGTGCATTCAAAGTGCCACAAGAGCACAGTCCACACAGCGGCCACCAGACCTCAGCCAACAAGCACAATCAACGATCTGGATTTTATCAGTGGAGAGACACAGAAACTGACTTTGTTAGTGATAACATTTCTTTACTTTGACCTCGTTAAATTGCAATTTATTTCTCATCTTAATTACTAAGGCCGAATCTGATGTTCCAAATATGTTTCCTTGTTAATCTATCTTATCGCAGATCTTCAAAACTGTGGCAAAATAACTTCTATTTAAAGAAATTTATATAAGTATATATATATATATATATATATATATATATATATAGAGAGAGAGAGAGAGAGAGAGAGAGAGAGAGAGAGAGAGAGAGAGAGAGATGAATATATATATTGAGAAATATATATATTGAGAAATATATATATATAGACTGAAAATGTCAAGCCAAATATGCGCTTTTATACATGTTAGTACACTGCCCAAAGACAAAGGACGGTATTAATGGCCAAAGGGGAAAAAGACAAAGACAAAAACCGGTGTTTTGTTGCGTCGTGATGAACCATTGAAAAAAGATTATCACATTTTATCCAGTGATATTTTAAGAGGTCTCAGGTTTCTAGACATATCTGTATCATACTATAGTATGGTAAGTGATTTTTGTAAGAAATGGCTAGGAAAACAAATGGCACCATGACAACATCCTAGTGGAAGAGTTGTGTTTCAGCTTGTAGATGTCATTACTGGTTGACCGAGAAGCAGCCGGGAGAAAGAGGAGGTTCCGCTGACTCCCGCGATGGAACCAGGGTCCCCGTCTCATTTTGGGAGTCTGTTCACGGAAACCACGGATACCACTCCTATCATCAAGCTTTCATGCCAACTAATTCAAATTATCAACCGATCAATCAAGCCAGACACACATATTGAGTGAGGACGAATTCTGGATGCACCCCCCCCCCCCCCCCAAACAGATACACAGATTTCGTCTGAAGGTGCACGCTCCTAAGCAAGCGGCAAGGTTGCGCTTTTGATTTGCATGTACAGAGGACTGATGAATTCAGGCGTGACTACCCGGAGCGTGGTTAGAGCATCGCTCAGCCCAATGTAAATGTCCCCACATTTCTTAGGCGCTTCACGTTGCGGAGTAATCTGCATGTGAAGCTTTTGTTGAAAACTGGTAGAACCTATCAGGTCTATTGTCTCTTACCATGACTGCTTGGGCCAATGACTTGCACTTTGTTTGAACTGACATGATGAATTTCTCAGATGTTTCCAGATTTCAACAATGTTGCTGTATCTATTTGCATTTTTAATGCCATTTTTTAATTCTTTGTATTGTATTAATTCCTTATGTCATGTTGTTTTATTCCTTGAGTATAAATCTCTTTCCCTTTTTAGCTTCTTTTCACATGACGTAACATTCGCCCACGAACACAGGATATAAATTGCACTGGTCAGTGATGTGAATGGATAGTATCAGATGACAATACATTTGTCACATATGTCAGCATTTGGTCATCTGTCCCTCCCGGCCATATGGCAGGCCTCAGAGCAAGTGTCTCCCTACAGAAGCAGGTAATGGGTCAAAGCATGAAAGAACGCAGATGCTACTCAACGTAAGCTATGGGCTGCTCAACTGCAGAATAGGCAACAACTTAGAAGGCCTGATTTATAGGTGAAAGTCTGGTCTAATATAGAAGGCCTGATTTATAGGTGAATGTCTGGTCTAATATAGAAGGTCTGATTCATAGGGGAATGTCTGGTCTAATATAGGAGGCCTGATCTATAGGTGAATGTTTGGTCTAATATAGAAGGCCTGATTCATAGGTAAATGCCTGGTCTAATATAGAAGGCCTGATTCATAGATAAATGCCTGGTCTAATATAGAAGGCCTGATTCATAGGTGAATGCATGGTCTAATATAGATGGTCTGATTCATAGGTGAATGTCTGGTCTAATATAGAAGGTCTGATTCATAGGTGAATGTCTGGTCTAATATGGAAGGCTAAATTCACAGCTAAATGCATGGTCTAATATAGAAAGTCTGATTCATAGGTAAATACCTGGTCTAATATAGAAGGTCCGATTCATAGGTAAATGCATGGTCTAATATAGAAAGTCTGATTCATAGGTAACTGCATGGTCTAATATCGGAGGCCTGGTTCATAGGTCATGATTTATAGGAATATATATGATCCATAGAAATATCATTGATCCAAAGTGAAGGCCTGATCCAATGTAAATGGCTTGATATATATTTTTATAAGGCGTGATCCATTGTTGAGCGGCTGGTTCAGAGTTATGCTTCATGTTGGCCGCATCAACCGGCGTCAATCCAAGGAACTGGGCTGTGTCCATATTTTTCAACATGTCGAACTATCATAAAAACATATTATATCATTTCACTGATAAGTCCTTTTCCAAATTAATCAATTTACGCTTGAATACCAATGTAGTTAATTTCAGCATTTTTGTGGTAGCAGAAACATTGTGTTTAGGCAACAAAAACAAACCCTTTTTCGTTGTGTTCTCCTGCAATTTCGTCTTTGAATAAAGGAGCAAAACCTAATATATATATATATATATATATATATATATATATATATATATATATATATATATATATATATATATATATATATATATATATATATATAATTATATATATATATATATATATAATTATATATTTATATATATATATATATATATATATATATATATATATATATATATATATATATATATATATATATATATATATAATTATATAACTATATATATGCAGTAAATATCAACAACACCATTAAATATGACATTATCACAATTAACATTGCATAGCGTTTTCTTATGTTGCTTACAAACTGCTCTCCAGTAAATATTAAACTCCCCCTCCACACCAACAGAACCGTGGTCAAAATAACAGGCAGTAACTTTATCATCTTATTTGGTAAAAAAAATAGGAGAAGGAGATATTATGTTTGTAAATCTGGCAATGCTCTGTCCCATATTTTTACCTTATCACCGTTACGCAACTAGATGAGAAGGAACGTGTCTGAGAGCTCCACAATCCCAGTTACACATCATTCTTCATGAGGAGATGTGTGTCAATGTAAGACGAAGCTAGTTTTGTGGGTGGGAGCGATTTAAAAGGAGTATCATTATGTGATCATTCTGGCTTGGTGAAGAACCAAACTCACATGAGCAATTGAAAGTAGAAGTGGACTTCGGGGAACTTTACTGGCCCAGGAGCCCCCCTAGATATGGCGATTGAACTTTGGAATGAATACTACCTGTGATAAACGAGGAACATGATCTCCTGTTTGTATTCTGATCTATTGCCTTCTGGATATCATTTAGAGTCTGTAGTATTTATGAAGCATCGTGGCTGTGGTAGAGCTTAACTTGACTTGTGTCTCCTTATTATTTCCACATTGATCTATTTGGTGGATCATACGGCGGTAGGACATGCATAAAAGTAGTGTCAAGTATGTGCTATGTGGTACAGACAGAGAGACCAACAGAATCATTGAAAAACTATTTTTAAAAAAACACTACAGTACATCGGAGAATTACCATAACAGCAGTTCAAGCAACAGGCTTTTTATTAAGTACAATCTAACATAACAGTCTGTAAGGATCAACCAGAACAACTCAAAATGTCTATACACATACATATACACACACGCATTTACACACACACACACACACACACACACACACACACACAAACACCTACATATATATATGATGGAAAAAACCTGTTTTCAATACGTTGTCAAATTAAAGCTCAGATGCTTATTTGGCCACCAAGATGTCTATGACATCAGCAAAGGTTTTGACCTTCGTTTGGGCATATCCTAGCAGTGGCTCCAGGTTCCAAGGAATAACGGCTAACATAACATTTTTCTGATAGCCCATGTAACGAAGCCAATAAATCGCATTTTACATCAACTGGGCTACATTCTAGTACGAATTTGATGATGTCCAAGACCATCCTACTCTTCGCGCTAAAATACACAGCGAGACTATTCAGACTACGAGGCCACACCTCCAATGAATTTATCCCAAACGTAGGCAGCAATAAAGCCTGATTTTGCCCTGTTCTAAAGGTACCAATTCTCCTATTTACAACTTGTCAGGCCTAGAGGGAAACAAGGTAAAATAGATTAGGTGATAACACAGTCCATAAATTATCAAAGGAGGAAGATATAGGTGGCTGACTGAAATCTATCCTGAGCAGTGTCTTAGAAGACCTTGTTTGTTGCATTCGGTTTCAGCACAGTTAAGCTTGCCCAGCTGCGCGTTGCCCTAATGGCGGTTGCCAAAGTGGGCACCGATATTGTCGGCCGAATCCGTTTCTGGTGGGAGTAAAGATGACCGTTGGGATATCTGCACATCGGTTTTTAACCTATTGTGAACCTCTGCTTCAGATACAAGGTCACATTAACAACACCGCACATCGCGGACTCCAGTGGGCATTCCTGCGCGCATTGATTTGGCTACTTAGATACACACAGAAGAAGAGAAGAGGTTTTTGGAAAACATAGTCCACAGATACACCATTACACATCTTATATCAGATAATATAGACAGGTTTAGTTGTGCTAATTGTTAACTCACGGCTATTGCTAAAGGCACCTAAATAAAAATTCACATGAATATCAAGACCTTTTCATGTAACATTACTCTAAGTAAAAAAAAAAGATAAGCGAGATCATAATGGAATTGCAGGGAATATCAATCTTCGAATGTCTGTTTTTCTAAGCATTAAATAAAATGAGAGTTATCCTCGACAACAATAATTTTCCTATGATTCAGATGGAAATTGATCGAATACTTTCCAGAAAGTTATCTATGTTGAGTTAAAATATGAATTTCTGGGTTTTGAATAAATCTAAGCCAAGACATTATCCATAGAAGGATCTTCTCTCCTCAGAAAGGAAAGGCGCTTGTCTCACTGAGGCCAACATGGAGGTCAAATTGGCCAAAACATGACCCCCAATTACAATAGGATGTCGTAAAATTGCCCCAATCTGGCCCGAGAGAAAGTCGTAAAAAGCGCCATTGAGCTTGTAGGGGACAGAGGGAAATATTGACAGTCAGAACAGACATATGTGTCCTCAGTGCATAAAGTTTATGTGCATACAGTTGAGTGTTTGTATTGTGCGATTCCAGCAGTCAATACAGGCTTACTGTTGTGTAATGTCCCACAGGGGTAGGATAAAACTTCCATTCATAGTATTCTGCCTGTTATGAAGACGCGTGCAGGGATTGCATATGTCTGCACAAAAAGTCTCTTCTCTATCCTGGATGGAAAGGTGGAGGACACTGCCAACTCATTCATAACCATTGGTAATATGATTTTCCTACTTAAGAAAGTTAACTCGTGTCCACATATGCGCAGGCCTAAGCAAATAAGAAGCGACCGGCACAAATCTTATTTGCCATGAATATTTATGAATTTCAATTGTCAATTGACACATGAATATAGCATAGAAGCCTTAAAGTATTTTTTTTCTAAAGAATCATATACACGATAGATGGAATCGAATGTGTGTGAAGAACACTGAATAAAGACATGTAAATTGCCGTTAATTTCTGTCACATCATGGGGCTATTTATTTACAATTACCATGTCCAGTTATCTGGGAATCTGATATGCGAAGAGACAGCTTATTCTTTCCTGAGAATGCCAACCTGTCTCCTATCATTTGAAGCCATATCCATTGCACGACACAACAACATTGTCAAGTTACTGATTAAAGTCAACACCGACTACCAAAGAGAGGAAACAGGTGTAAAATTGCCTTTTCATCCAGTCAGGTCAGACACTCTGCCAGCTTGCCATTACCTTGTTGCGGGGCCTGCTCAGACTCAATGTCAGACATTGGCCCCTTTGAGGTAGAGAGTTCAGGTGAGTGAGTATGCTGGTCAACCAGTGACCACTAGGCTTCTTTGCATATATATTCCACCCACACAAGCCCTTGTCAAAGCCAGATGCTTACGATGCGATGACTAAGTAATATATCCCGAGGATTGATAAAATAAATAGAGTATAAGAAAGCTATTCTTCGTACATCTTTTGCATTTTTTTTCTAGAAACAAGGCTTCGGTCAAAGCGAAGAGATGCCAAAGCTGATTCAAAGGGCTACATAAAATAATCCTTACTAAGGATGAAATTAGATTCCTAATATTTTTTTTTAACAATATGGAATTAAACAACAATTAGATTGTTTATATATATAAGCAATTAAATCACAATTAAACAGTTTATATATATATTAAACCACAATTAAACAGTTTATATATACATTTAACTACAATTAAACAGTTTATCAATATATTCGTATATACCACAATAAGCTTCATCTAATTGTTAATAGCCTTAAGATTATAGCAATCTGGAGACAACTATAGTTATTCATGATAATGTCAAAGCAATGCAATATTCTGGGCAATATTCTGGGCAATATTCTGGGCAATGTCACCTTCTCTATATAGGTGTGGTGGAGAGAAGGAGATAGAGAGACTGAGGTATATGAACACAAACATGCCAAGCTTTAAGCGAAGCATAAATTACAGATTGCCTTCACATCCTTTCAGGACCCAATGTGTATTTGATTGGTTCCCGCTCGTTTCTCCCATAAAGAGAAAAACAGGAAACCAGACTGAGGAAAGCAGATTAGGATTTCTATGAAGCGTGTAGAAAATGAGGTTAGCCGTAAATCCTGCCTTTTTGATTTCAAATGTCGATAGAACTTTTCTGTATATGAAAGGCAGCAGATGAGATAATGAAATAATGTCACTCTTAGAGTGGATATAGTTCATTTAAGGTGTACAAATGACGATCAAATCAAATATATATTTCTGTTCTTTACATAAACATGAGTTACTTAGACAAAGACACATTCTTCAAACCCATTGAGAGCAGATATATTAAGAAAAAAGACCAAACTTTGAAAGAAAAGACAAGAAAGTTGAAAGTTGGAATAGAACCAGTGTGAGGATTAAAAAGCTGAATAGGGTAGAGCGGCAAAAGCATTCACATCTATTGTGTAACGGTAAAAATTATTTGTGGTAGCTGTAGCCAAGCTGAGAAAGCTCCCAAAACAATATGGCGGAATGTTGGTCGAATATTGCATCAAATACCTTAAGGACCTAACACGTGATGGATTATTTTGTGCGGCATGACAGCCCGAAAGAAGATCTACAAAGTCTAACATGATGATATCAAGAGTCATTTTCAGAGTATTCACTTCCTTTACCTCACCCTGTCCCATCATCCTACTGTCAAAGTATCAAGCCTGACCTCCCCTCTGTCAATGCTTCCATACAAATATATGAATAGTATTCAAGTAAGCTTGAGATGAAATGCGTTCCAATATCTATAAGATTTTGGGGTCCTCCCGTGTGTGTGTGTGTGTGTGTGTGTGTGTGTGTGTGTGTGTGTTTATGTGTGTGTGTGTGTGTGTGTGTGTGTGTGTGTGTGTGTGTGTGTGTGTGTGTGTGTGTGTGTGTGTGTGTGTGTGTGTGTGTGTGCATACAGAAAAACGATACATGATAGTATGTGTGTTATAGGTAGTCTTGCTCCGGGCCTTGCTGTTGAATCGCACGCTTTGACAACAGCTTGTCCTCAGCTTGGCAAAGCTACACCTTACACTTTGTGACTTTTGCAATATTCCAACCTTGGCTGTCACTGAGAGACAGTCTGATAATGTTTCACTGCTATTTGATATTTGCTATTGGATTTTTTTTCCTTTTCACTGAGAACTTCCACTGTGTTAGTCTGATGCTACGTGACAGTTTCTTTAAGACCAACAAATAGATATACAGTAATCATGGCTCTATTTACAACAAACAATTCACATTTTTATTCAACCCCATTACTTGACAGTGCCCTAACACCAAACGTTTTAACCTATAGTCAATGCCTAAACAATAATGTTATGTTTAACCCAGGCAGCTTATGTCTAAACCAGTTTTCACATAAAGGATATAACCAAGTATCATGCGATATGTGTCACAGTTTCAATGCCTGTGTCAATCTTGACAGACTTGTTTAAGTCGGTGATACTCAGTCAGAACGTCTTTGCAAACTTAGCTTGACAGAAATTCAATCAGCTCAGAAGATTATTATCTCTAAAGGTTATATAATCAGTCCAAAAGCATATTGAAACTGTCGAGGCAATCTATTTTTTTTCTTTTTATTTAATCCAAAATAAAAAAGATGCTGTGACCGAAACCTTGGAGATTGCATTTTGAACTGAAATGCGATGTAATGTAAAGGCTAAACATGAGAAGCGATAACTGATGATTTAATTTTCTTGGCTTCTTATTCTAAAAAATCATTAATCATTAACGCAATGCTATTTCATTACAATTTATGTAATGACATGTGATAGGCCATATTAAAATCTACATACATTCTAAGTTCTTCATTGACATCCACAACGTCCCTGGGGTTAAAGTTTTATATCAATCATGACATTATTTTAAAATAAAAAGCTATTTGCCCCTTCAACACAATCAAACTGTCAGCCAGAGGCGTCCTGTTTTTGATACATTATTATCATTATCTTAATTAGATAGTGTTTTATCAAGCCTAATACAACTCGGTTTGCAAGGTTATAAGAGGATGTGCTGTAATGTGGAACACGCCGTATTTAAAATGTTTACTGTTTATCTCCAAGACCTATCAACATTTCAAATATTTGATCCATGTTAGCATGAGCGTGATTATTTTAAAAACAAAATGAATAAACACAAAGATCATCTTAATGTTTTATGTGGGGCAAAGTTTTTTGCATGACCTTGTGCCGTTTAACATAAACTACCGAACGGGAGAATGTATACAAGTTTATAGGTAATATAATCACAATTAAATGTGTATGGATTGCATCACTTTGATGGCACTCTCAATATTGTCATCTTATATATCTTCTGGTTATTAGTGAACAGTGATTATGTATGTCAAGTTATTATTAACGGTCACTTGAGCACATCAATGATTTACAACCAGACTCATAGGAAATATATTTAGGAAACACTATTTGCAAAAGCACCATGAGCAGACCTAGTCTGAAATAGCGCTATACAAATTATTATACTATTATATTATTCAGTTATGTTATTCTCTCTTATGCAAGGAACTGCTTCATAATCATAATTGGGCTGTTCTTGTCCTTTCGATTCTCTATCGGCAATGAGGACATTACATAATTATAAGGGCCCGGGAAGAAGACGATGGGCCATGCAATTAATATTACTATGGTATCTAATTTAGATGATATACGACGTAATATTGGCCATACTTTAGGTCGTAAATAGACATAACAATATGTCACAGTCATTTACAATCATTTATTAGTCTCTTTTATTTGTCTTGTTGGGTTTTGGCTGAATATATCAAATATACAACACATGATTTATAGAACAGCTTTCTGATCAGAACTCAGAATATCTAAATGTTACTTTGTACTGTATTAATATATAACATAATATTTGTATTTAGCATATGTAAACATCAGGCCCTGGAGGATGAGCTCTAGTAAACCACACTACTGGATTATCCAAGGAGCATAAAATGCAGGAAAATTGCTTATATTAAGAGGAATACAGTTACATTTTATTAATGTTGCAGATGTATTCAAATAAAATCTCATCGTTAAATAATTCATGTTTATGATTTCTTTCAAAAAGAACTTCAGATCAAATTTAGCATGTTTTAATACAAAGCAAATTCAATTTAGATTTCAATATTTCCATCTGATGACTGTAGGATTTTGTTTGTATTTTATGCAACTTTCTGTGTGTGTGCTGATATCACAGGGAAGGACAGTTCGTACAGCATTTGATGTACTGTTTGGAAGTAGCCCATGTGACTGTTTTGGTCTATATTGCATTAGACTACTGAAGTTGATGAAAAGATTACTCTGTTTTTTGCATTTATCAATGTGTTTCTTTGTAACATGCTGTACAGTGTTTCCATGCAATATTAATGTCATGTTTGGCGAGCCTATGAGATGCTCCCATCTACAGTCCCTTCCAGAGTTTTTATCACAATTTCAAGTGAATTATCAAGCATGGATCTTTACAAATAAATGCATACATATAAATGCTGAGAGAAAACTGTGATCCAAATGTGTAAATAAGGTTACATACCATAAAGATAATACAATTGCATGATAATATGACAGATCCACATCAATATTTGTTGCAAATGATGTAAAATATAAATAAATGATTTGAATCAAATATAAACATGTCTGTTGTTAAAAATAGCAAAGACTGATTATTGCACCAGAAAAGTAGCGTTATCGTGCACATTGTAATGTTATAATGGGCTACTACATGGAAATAACCACTTACTCAGAGCGCCCAGGCTTTTTAGGGAAAGAAGAGTTTAGCTAAGGTAAATGCACTCAACTCTAGGTGATTAATACATGTCATGTATATATATATATATATATATATATATATATATATATATATATATATATATATATATACGATCAATGTAGGCCAAATGTATTTCCTTTACATTTGTGTTCCTTTTTTAAAAAACTATGAAAAAGAGAAGTATGTTACTATTAAGATATCCAAAAGATTTCTAGTTTGGGATCAAGTGTGAGAGGTTAGACATATTCTGAAAGTCAGACATAACACTGCCAGTTCATGTGTTTTCTCTGACCAGAGAGATGCAAATTAAATATTTAATGATCAAGGTTAAGTGGGCCTTCTCATTACAAGCATTATCTTAATTGGTTGTGGCATTATTAAGGCTCATCTTTTCTTATGAGAGCAACCCACTTTATTATCACTGTCAGATTAAATGTTGAATTATTTGAAGGCCATTCTGCTAAAGAAAATGTCAATTACCACGGTCTCATCACGCCAACACTTGGCAGAGAATTATTCAGTCACTTTATCCATTAGTTCAATTGTTGTGTACTGCCATTTTAAGTTTTGATGATTATTTATTCATACGGCTGTTTTGACACTAGTAGTGTTGGGGAGTAATTTTATGAATTCTAATAATATTGACCCATTTCTGTCTGATAATGATTATTAAAAAACCAACTTCCTCTAATAAAGTAATTAACATTTCTCACTCGAATGTGTTCTTGATAAAATATATATATATTTTTTTACATTACAATAGAGACAAAATAATCAAAGAATTGTAATTGTTTAACTGTTACACACCAAGTGTGTTGTCTATTGTTGTAAACCTCATATAATATAGAACTCATGTTCAATCAAGTCCAATCATGTCCGGGTCTTTTACGGTACAATAAAGTTGACCATTAATCTGAGCAATACCTGCATCTATCTCAGATGAAAGGGCAGTTTATATCAAAACACAACATTTCAATGACAATGATTTGGTCCTTAGAGGCATGTTTCACCTTCACGGAGACCATAGAGGCTGTGTGTGATGGGTGTTAGACAGGTACAAGCAAGCTTCCTTATTAATCTGTATACTGGTTCTATAAGAAACCACATCTAAAATACCGAGGATGGCTATTCACCAAAAAAGCCACTATGTTTCTGTAAAAACCGAAAAATCCATATATAATCTCATGAACCTGAATAATTAATATAGCTCTTAAAAATGTTAATATCTTAACTACTTCAAATTGTTGTCGAAAATCTGGTGTTAAAGATATGTTTCCGGTTCGAATCCCAGCTAGTTACTATCAAGTGCTACGAGCAGACATTTCTCTTGAAACAGCGCTATATAAATGTCACCTTTACCTTTGTCCTTTAACTTGACCTACATAACTATATTGTAAGATACATAATGAGATCCCTTTATTTTAGTCTAAATTATTTATTTTTATTTTTTGTTTTGGTCAGGGACATACCACAATAGTGTAGAGAAGGAAACCAGGGGTGAATTGTGAAATATGGATCACAAATATCATTAAATTGATTGATCATGACATTCAAATGTGAGTTGCCAATAAAATTCTGAAGAATCTGATTTTATTGCTTCTATTACTTTGAAAGAAGTAATTAATCCAGAAAAGAAAAAAATAATTCATGTAATAAGAATATATTCTTTGATAGGATTTGTTTGTTTCTAAAAAGGTCCACAAAACCCTAAAATGTGATCTTTGGTGGTCAGGGACAACAAACCTCAAGACTTCTCAGCACTAGATATGGAAATCTTACAGACGATATATGCCTTTTTAGTTGTCAGACGCGTGCAATACCATTCCGATGTAGTCATTGCTTCTTCTTTAATGAACTAAATTAAAATCGATTGTGTGATGGAAAAATATCAACAAATGTGTCATCTAGGGATATTAAGAATTCAGAAATTGATTTTGCAATTATTCTGCACAAGATCCCCAAGAAAACCTGGTATTTTCTCAATGCAAAAATCAATACCTTAAATACAAGTAACATGGTCCCAATAAGAACAGAATAAGATCAATTCATTGCTTGCTATTATAAGTAAAAACATTGACCTCACAGGAGAGCAATTAATTCACAGCAAGAATACTAATCAATTATTAAAGTGATACGGTAAGGGTTAATAATTCTTACAAAATTGTCATGCTCATGTGAGGAAATATGTATAGAATGACAAGATTGTACTAATTTTAGTCTCAATCTATCATCGCCGCTTGGCATACAACGGGTGATGCCACAGACCATAGTTTGTACGGCCAGGGATACCATCTTAACAAAGGTTTCATGTACATGTAGATATGTTCACACCCTTCAGTTCACACCCTTTAGTTTAACCCTTTACCTCACTAGAATTATCCATGCATTAAATTCTTATGCTAATCAGAAATATATTTTGTAGTGAAAATGAGACAGTGGAAGAACAATTATTTAGAATTCAATGTATACTAAAGAAGATATTTCATGGTAGAATAGTATACACTTGCTGAAATGTATAAACAGCAGACAATTTTTTTGTTTTTGTTTTATATGCATCTCAAAGATTATGATATGGAGAAATACTTTCAGCACAGGGCGAGCAATAGACTCTTCAAGCATGTGATTTAGGGTAGTAATTTGTATAATTTTCACATGACCAGGACATAATCTATATGCAGTGACACTGCAAAGGAAGTGTATTGCTGTAAGCGGCCATCTATATTTACACATCGATAGTAAGCTGTTTTACACCTTCCTTAAGAGGCTGTTTCATTAACTCTTATGGGGGGCAGTAACAAATAATATGGATCTTTACTTAACTCAAGCTCTTACTGTAAAAGAATAGATATGAGGGGATCGACCTGACGATGTGAACACATTTGACATATTTTTTTATTAAGCTGTATTCGTGTTTTGGCTTACATTTCCTGTATTAACCCATATAAACTATTGAGGTATCCAGGAAATTGTTACATGGGCCATGAAATGAATAAACGTGAAAGGGACAAAGCAACAGAGTACATCACATGCATGGAAAGGCCATGACTGTCACACACACTGCAACAGGTTCTGAAGGGCAATGGCTTTTACGGAGTCAGGCAATTTCACCCCTTTTTGTTCCATAGCCAGTGTAAGTGAAAAACGATCGGGAAAATAGAGCTTTTATCAATGCCCTCTTTCCTATTAATACCCATCCAACCAGCAATATGACTTAAGTGCTTTAAATGGTCTCCAGAAACTTTATCCAAGTCAAACTGTGTGCTCATAGGATCACATTTGTGTTTGCTTTCTCAGTTTGGACTTTCCATGTAACAATGAGGCTTCATAAAAGGCGCATTCGATCAAAGGTAAGCGATAGGATTAATTAAGTATCGTGTGGCAAATGGATAAAATAAAATGGCGCCAGTGCCAGAAACGTTTGCGACTTCTATTCACAATCCAGCTCTGCTTAAATATTTCAAGATACCCATTGCAATGTCCTGCATTGCCAACTAAAAAAAGAGTAACATTGTAAATAAAAACTATATCCGATCTGCCAAAAATGGCCAGATATCGTTTTCATTATTTTATGGACTACCAGGACGCTAAATCAATTCTGTGGTTATGGGTGTCAGAATAAATGAATGGTTTCCATCAATTGTCATTTGACAGAGAAAGCAAATTCAAATGCATAAGATCGTCTTGAGTTTTGAATATGTGCCTGCAGATCACTTACATTTATATATCAAATGTACAGAAATGTCATAGAATGATTGTAATAAATTTAAATATAGGAGAAAACAAAATAATATCCTGAAAGCGATTATAATGTATGTTATATAAAATATTAATGATATATATCAGATATCTGGATCTAATATAGACAATGTATTCCTAAAGACCTTGATAATTCTTGACAGAGGGTCTTCTTGTTCGTACTTCACTTCATTTTAAAATCCTAACAAATCTGGGTATCGAAGTCATGGCGGGACAAATGCTGAAGCATATAAAGGAAATTTCAGTGCTTTGTGAAAATTCTATATCCAATAACACACAAGCTGTAGGTATGTTTACAAATATTATGTGCTCAGTTATATTATGACCGATGCTATTATTTTGAAAAGAAAACCATATCTTTTAATACACATAAACCGGAAGTTCCGTCAGCGAATATCGCCGAGTTGAACCGCATATAGTTTTAATAGTTTTTGGTATTTTATAACCAGTTATTTTACAGTAATTAGAGTGAGATATGCCTGACTAGTTCAAGGTCAGAAGCATGATGATATGCATGGATCAATCACACTATGTGTCACTGTCTCTGTCTCTTTTGGCAATCAATTCATAGATTACTTTTCTCTGGGGTATCAAGTTACCAAAGGCTTGAAAAACGAATAGGATAAACCTGCTTACTTTGTAAATGAGTACTAAACGGTCGATAATACCAGTCACTTTCCATTCGCATCTGCTCGGACAACAATCTAATTTTAGTCAACTCCAACCTATGAGCCTAAGTTGATATATACACGTGATTAATTTATTTCACTCATGAAAGTGTTCTACATATGACACAGGCACATTTTATGAAATCAATACTCTCTTGGAAAGTTATATTATTGCGATAATTATGAAATATGATGCAAGATATATATGTCAAGAACTCATAGATTTTCTATAAATATATACATATGTATGCGCCCACCATGAATACATGCAGAAAACATTCCATTCTTCCAATATATTCATATTAACAATTGCTAGACTAGAATATCAGTAATTTTCCTAATAACTTTCTTAAAAACACACTTTCAACGCATTAACCTATTGATAATAATGGTTAATGTTTCAAAGAATAAGAAAATGATCAGTGAAGGACCTACAAAGGGAAGAACGTTGACTGAACAACAGTATAAATATATTCAATTTGTAAAATAGGTAGAAAACCCTAATAATCAAGAAATCAATTACAATTTTTTTGTTACAAAATATATTGTTACAAAGTTCAAATTGGAAAATTCAGACACCATGACGTGTTATCCCCTTTTTTAAAGAAAATGCCAAACTTCAGAGGAAAGTCTTAGATGTGGGAGAATAAAAATGTGAATGGGACTTTGTTTATTTACTGTGAACACTTATTGTGCTCCTTTGATGCTTGTAGCTTTTATTTGTTTGTTTGTTTTTGTTTTGCTTGTTTGTTTTGTGTTTGTTTATTTGTTTGTTTGGAGGTTAACGTCATTTTCAACATTATATCACTTATTTCATTACAAGACGTACTTGTAGCACATTTTGCCCTTCCTCATTGAATTTTCAGCTGGTCACTGTTTTACAATGACAATAGGTTAACCCTTTCGGCACGGTCCTCAGCTCGTACTAGACATTGTGTCATCAAATGCAATCTCGGCATGGCAGGGAATCGAATCTGTGATCTTTGGATCTTCAAAGAGTAACATGTGCATAAATATGAACATCGTGATCCAGAGTTGACACCTTGCCGTGAAAGCCCTAAAATCATGGCAGTCGTAGGTCTGTTGAGAAATGCATACAATTCTGCTGGGGGCTTAAAATTTAATGTTTTCTCAGTGAAGTCATGTCTGTTTATTTTCTTCAATAAAGTAGATTTTTTTTTAGAGGGAAGTGGATTTAAACCCTAGGCTTTTACTTTACAACCCCATGCTTTGCTTTTAACTATGTTTTAATGGATATCAAGTGCGTGGAGGAAAGGGCAGCAGGTGTTGTACATATACATCCATAGGAGGAATATGTGTACGAGAGACGCATTAAGGACACAATGACATAGACAATCTGCTGAGCCAGTTCTAGGTCAAGGGAGTAGGTGGTTCAGGGCGTTCAAAGATTTTGGATTATAGCTAAACTACCTGAGCTAAATAACTGACAGATATCACTCAGATGTAGGAAACCTAAATATTTACCACTTAAAACACTTGTCATGTGATTTCTTTGGAAAAAAATTATGAATTAAACTTTGTGATCTCCAGATATTTATTTCCATTAGGGGTCTTCACGATCTGATTTAGAGTCTTAGCCTTTCCGAAGAGGTGAGGTGGATTCATTTAAAGACTGTGATGTCTCTGCAAACGTGTCTTTTTGTTTTATTTATGTCCATTATTGGTATTGGTGTTCATATACAGAAAAAAAACGTGCATTTGTCAAGAGGGTGCTTCACACAGTGCCGTCGATGTGTTGAAAATCATATCACATATATGAATTGATATATGATCATCTTTATAGTCATGCATACCGCATGATAGAAGTGATTTGCAAGAGAAGGTCATGACCTTGTCACCTCAACCAATAACGATGACACGGGAGTGAGCTCCTTCACATACCTGACCCATAGATGTCTGCATGGGTTTAGCTATGAATAACCATGGTGATACAGCAAGAGTGCGTACTTGGCAGTGGGTTATGGCCCGGATGTAGGGAGTCATTTATTTTTTATAATGGATCTATTAAGAGGACCATTTGATATAGAGTACATACGTGTACATCATTAATAGACTGTTTCAAATGTTACATTATCATAAGAAACATTCGGTAAGAATGACCTAGTGGAACCATATCACAAATGGCAAAAAGAACCATATCATTAATGTAACCATGTATGACAAAGAGAACCATATCACAAATATAACCATGCATGGTAAAGAGAACCATATCAAAAATATAACCATGCATGGCAAAGAGTGTCATATCATGAATATAACCATGCATATCAATCAGAACCATACGACAAGCATATGCCAAAGGAATCTGGCTGCAACATCACGCAATTAGTGAAGGATTAGTGCGGGGGTGACTCACGTGACAGGAGACATCCTGTATCAGGAGTCATGTAGACAGCATGACTTCATTGATGTATAAAACCTAACTTGTGTGGCTCGGTATTGTAAAATGTACAGCAAACCTATTGCACTCTTCTGACATTTGGAAACCGGGTTCGGGGATGGTGGATACAGACGTAAGCCATCTCATCATCAGTTAGTCATGGACCGGAGCCTTCACCCACCCAGAGACCCATTTGCGGCCGCAGAGTGGCACCAAATGCCCTTGCCACATCCGCCTCTCGTCCCAAAAACTTGCTCACAGAGCTCAATTCACACCAGACTTGGCGCATGCTTCCTCCTATACCTCAAGTGTCCAAATTATGGATTTATCCTTACAGGATTAGTGCTTTACCGTGCTGATACACCAGCTAATCAACAGCCCCATAGACTGGGATTACCGCGGGGTGTGGCAATTAACCTGTCCTTCTTAATGGTAGAAAATTATCAAAATCTATGCTATTTCAATGGTGCACAAATGGTCCCATCTGTCATACACCAAAGCGTTAACTTCTACCTAGATTCAGGTAATGAGGTTTCTGTGGAGTTCAACAGCAGACGACATCTGGAACCATGCGGCGAATTATGAGCGTTCCATTTGCTGAAAACCTGAATTACAAACTTCATAATTATTTTTTCATGTCGAGCACTCGGCAGTCTTCTTGCTTTCAATATAAAGATATGATCATCTAGAACAATTTGTGTTCTTAAATTCCTCACTTCTTTTGGTTTAATTAGAATCTATCAAGACGGAAGTTATATTGCAGAATATTGAATGAGACGATTGTGAAATGACAATGTCCTAAATGTTGTGTTGTTCCACTTGCTTAGGATCAGTGAATTAGCCTAACTTCAATGCTAGTATAATATAAAAGATGTTTATAAAAAATACAAAACTTCCTGAGATTTTAAAGTAGACAAAAAGCGTTTCTGATATCCGAGTGTTGTCAGTTAAATGATGTTTGGAATATTCGCGGATGCAATTTTATCTAATGTGCTGCAGCACTTGGATTTGAAGTCTCAACACTATTACAAATAATTATTTTTATCGTTACAATATTGACATGTCTTGACAAGTCTTGCGTGGTAGAAATTAATGTATCTTGATGAGAAAATGAGGGATATTCAATCTGTTTTGCTTAATATACCCATGCTAGTTTCAAGTCCTTTTGGATTCTGATTCTTAGACATGTTAAATAATTGTGCTTGTCAAGTTTTTGAGTGGTATGGGATTGAATTTGGGAGGATTTTAACCAATCGAATTCTACTTTCGTTGCTATGTACATTCTGCACCAAATCAAGGAAGTCATGGATTATTGAAAGTCAATATATAACTAAAATCACGGCCATTGAACAAAACACAAATCTAAAAGCTATAATGTCAAAACAGGACTCCCATAAGGTCTTTATGCCCTCAGAATAATTCAGAACATAGAAAACACAATTTATTCAAGATGTGTGTTTGTTTTTGTTTTTGTATAATTCTACATCACTTTCAACATTATTTCAGCTATATCATGACGAGACCTACTTGAAACAGATATAGTGTTACCTCAATGAATCGTCATGTGGCAGATCCTTGAACGGACAACCCATCCGGCCACAGATTTATGCGGGCAACGGGTTAACCCTTCACGCACAGACCTTAGCTCATGTAAGAAATTATATTGTGGTGTTGAGTGGATGAGTAAGACACAAGAAAGAGAAAGCCACAAGATTTGTAACCAAAGTCGCTTAAGGGTTGTTTTGTGTTGGCTTTTTGCTTGATCCAGAAATATGAAATAAAAATCACTCCATGCGTTCAAAGAGTTAAAGTTCACCTGTTCAGTAGTATGCATTGGATATGGCACAAAACAAAAGAAAAACAAACAGAGAGTGTGTCAGCATAGGGCCTAGAGTATCAGAGTACTGGGTGTGGCAAGGTACATCACAGGCATATCAGCTCTACTGCCAACTCAGATATGTCATGAACACGTCTCTATCCAAATAATGCCTGCAAACTCATTGTTTTTTATTCTCTTGGTGAGGACACATTTCTTATCTCTCTTTTTCCTTATTTTTTTCCAAACTGCAGGAGGTATTGAGATAAAGCTTAAACCTTCTTTGTGGGTGTAAATTGGAAATTATGTTTACATTTTCCGAATCTGTGTATTTTTCACAAAATATAGTTCGGACACATCAGAACAAATTTTATATGTCCATCATTAAAGAGTTCATTTGTATTTGTATTTCCATTCAACTTGAATTGTCATTTGTATATAGGATTGTTTCAAACACTTTCAAACCAGAACGAGGCACGGGTCACAGATGATCAAACTTTGCGCTCATTAAATGTAACAAACTCTAATTAAACATATCAGGCTCTGATTGAACATATAATGTTAACATGCCTTCTCCTTGCAATAACAGACCCTGATTACACAAACCAAACCCACTCCCATTTTCTCTGTCATAACATAACCGTGGTGGTTGTGGTGTGCACTGGGAAGTAGGTAGCATTGGTCACTTCCTGTGCAGTTTGGTGCCAGCTATTCCTGGCCACGCTCAATCTGTGCCGAAGCCTCGGAGGTTGAGAAATCTCGCGCCTAATTCCTCATTCTCGCGCTTCCACGAGTGTTCAAAGTCGCCCGCCTGATCAGGCTGTGATAATCTGCGGCAGATTGCCGAGCCGCTTTGACCCACTGGGTGTATTACAGGATTTAGAGCGGGGCCCAGCTTCTCCGTGAGAAGACTTGGCTATTCCCGGCCTGTCTCTCTCATCACCAACAAGCCACTTCGTCCATCGTCACTTCTCTGTTTATTGAAAACCCCCATAGGTGCCTCAACCATCTTTTTTATTAATCCAGAGGCTTTTAAACTACATTTATGAATTTATCCAAATTCATGGTAAATGAAACGTTTGCTTCAAACTGCAACTCATTCTGTGATATTTACTTCAAACTGCAACTCATTCTGTGATATTTACTTCACAAACTGCAACTCATTCTGTGATATTTACTTCACAAACTGCAACTCATTCTGTGATATTTACTTTAAAATTCAAATCATTCTGTGATATTTATTTCAAACTACAACTCATTTTATGAAGATATAAGTTATTATTCATAACAGGAATGTTTTATGTGTTGGACAACTGAGATTTACCAAGATCTCAATCATCTTGATATTTTGGAAGCATTTGTAATCCACGATTTTTGTATACAGCTCATAGAGCAGTAACAAATATATGTTACAATATAGACAATATTATCACATACTGTATACTTCAAAATGATGAGAAAATATAAATATAATTTTCAAAAAGGAAACTGTATACAAATTCTATTTTTAAAAAAAGACTTTCTTGTTACTACTTCGGTAACTGAATCAGTGAATGAATTCACGGTATTGTGTGATTCACCGGGGTTCCATTCATACAATAATTCATCATATTATTGCAGAAATCTGTATGTGCAATACTTTGGTCTCAGAGATATGGTGTTCTGACAATGTTTCAACTTCTGTGCACATATCACAGTATAAAAAAACAAATAGGTGTTCCTTGAATATGATTACGTATTTTGTATTTTGTTCAAACTGCATCTCATATTTTCAATATCCTTACTTTAAAAAAAGACTGTTTTGGGGCTTGTCAGTGGTGACGTTTCATTTTCTGATGGTATTTCCCTAACCTGGCCAACTTACTCGGGATCTTAGGCAAGAATAAATCTTCTTAATTTAAATGTCTCTCGTGTCTTCATTATTCAATTGTTAAGACATAGTAATTCAAAAGTGTCACTGTCTGAACAAAAAAGCACCTTAATCTCAGATTTTCATTAATATTTAATTCAAAAAAGGAAATTAACTAAGATGATCATTAAAACATGCAGATGTTGCCGTATACTGTGTGTACACAAACTTTAATCACTCTCATAAAATGAAATACATAACCCACATAAGACCACAGATCTCATTGACCATATAAATCGTAATTTGCTAGTCAAATATAATTTGATGTGCTTAATTCAGTTGAGTACTAAATAATAAATAGTTGTTGTGCAAAGCTCGTGTTTGTGTCGCGAATAAATACTTTTACTATGAAATCGTGTCATGGCGAGCATATTTTTCCTCAGTGAACTGTTGCTATAGCTGTGGTATGAATCTGGTAAGCATCAATCAAGGTGCTATTGTTTCCAGTTGATTAGTTCAGCCTGGTAACAACCTATATATACATTAACATATCAATCCAGTGTTACGCCAAGGTATTATGAGCGTCTATCACCGGAATCCAATAAACTTGAGTGGAAGAGTCAAGCCAAACGGTTATTGATTTTGAACATATATTCCTACTTCCTCGCCATTTCAGAACATGATAATTCTGCTGATAATAATGTCCTGGAAGTCAACACTTTCACGCAAGGTTACATAAAGACAAACCTTTTTGATAGATGGGCATAAGATTTAAATCTTGCTTCATATCTTTCCTCATATAATTGAATTTATTTTGATAAAGAAGGGACATTAAACATCCGAGTACATATAATTATTATATATTGTCTGGTTTTATTCACAGTGTAAACAACATAAGCATATCCTGTTTTTGCTATTGTAAACAATATTATGTTTCCATTTTCAAGTAGTAATAAAATCTGGTTGCAGCTAAGATGATGTCGGATACATTTAAGATTCTGGCTAGCTTTGGCTAGCACTATGTAGTACCAGAACAGATTCTGGCTAGCTTTGGCTAGCACTATGTAGTACCAGAACAGATTCTGGCTAGCTTTGGCTAGCACTATGTAGTACCAGAACAGATTCTGGCTAGCTTTGGCTAGCACTATGTAGTACCAGAACAGATTCTGGCTAGCTTTGGCTAGCACTATGTAGTACCAGAAAAGATTCTGGCTAGCTTTGGCTAGCTTTGGCTAGCACTATGTAGTACCAGAACAGATTCTGGCTAGCTTTGGCTAGCTTTGGCTAGCACTATGTAGTACCAGAACAGATTCTGGCTAGCTTTGGCTAGCACTATGTAGTACCAGAACAGATTCTGGCTAGCTTTGGCTAGCACTATGTAGTACCAGAAAAGATTCTGGCTAGCTTTGGCTAGTAATATGTAGTACCAGAACAGATTCTGGCTAGCTTTGGCTAGCACTATGTAGTACCAGAACAGATTCTGGCTAGCTAGTATACTATCAACTACTGTCAAAGGAGATTAATATACTATATGATATCAGATTCTGACTGCTATTAAATCCTGAATTGCGCGTTGGCTCACTCAGTGATAATTATGTGAAATCTGAATGACATAACTCATTTGCATGTGTATTGGACATTCAGAATATTTGATTAAAGTGTCAACATAAATGAAAGAGACATGTTATTAGTTCCTTTCACCCTTATGACAAGAATGTAATATGATTCGAATAGTGTTGGATCCTATATGTAAAAATGTACAAACTCCTGAAATAATTTGTACTTTGACCCTAGTACATCCATTAACGAGATGGAGTTGGAGTATTAGTGAAAATTGTCCGTAACATCGTGCCATTAAAAGCTCAGAACTGAAGCGAATATAAATTGCACTAGATATATACTATTGGTACACTTTCATCATTAACATATGCCTACGCAACTATTTTATGTTTCACAAAATAATAGGACAAAATGTCTCTTCTGTAACACCTTTTTTATTATTTGCTAATTGAAATATCGTACAAGTTCTGTGCAAATTGAAACGTCCCACAAGGACCTCGCCTTTCTACTACTTTATTCCATAGAGGTATTCATTTATTCATGTATTTAGCCAATCCATTCGCCCAATATGTCCTCTCTCACTTCACGCTCTACTGAATGACATGTTACACTTATCGATTTTGGTGAGTTAGATAGATATTTCTATACCTCATAAAATGCATCAGCAATTCACAGCTTGATGCGTGTTGTGTGAATTGGAGATATTCTTTGGTGTAGATTCTATGTTTATGTGGTTCATTAAGGTCCACTTAGATAGGTACAAATCACTCAATGTAATTCTAGTGGTTTGAACTTGAGTCATTGTCTAGGCTAGGTGAAAAACAGCCTTGTTTCTCATCACCGCCCTGTCCTAATTTGGAGTTAAAAAATGTACCGGTTTTTCATGCGTTATCACCAAGAATAAAAACTTCAAACGCAACTGAGGCCCTTGATAGACAATAAATATATATGACAATAGAAAAGATGTCATTAACTATCATTTCCTGGCATAACATTCTAAAGTGTGAAGGGCATCATTGAGGTCAATATCAGACCACGTGATAGCACTGCATTTATGTCTTTCACACCTGTTTAACCATCATGTCAAACATTAATGGTGACAATAACGATACTTTATGCAAGTTTTATGCGCGATTGTTGGAAAACCATCTGAAAGATTAACTATGACATTCAAACGACAAAGCTAGAGCAAAGCTCACGTTTACCAATACGGTTACATATTTGCAAAATACGTATCACTGTAGAGTTTACTTGTAATATAAGGAGAATTACATCATTGTATAAAACAAACTTTATAATTATATGATTTCCAGACTTTTTGTCAGCATGAAGACATGTTGCAAAACATGCATACACGGAACACCAGCACAAGAGTGCATCTTGGCTTGCACACTTTTGTGACCTGTCAATGTTTGCTGTATATTTCTGGCTTGATAATACCATAATGATGATCCTAATTCCTACGCTAATCACAAAGTCAGCCATTAGGGAATATGATGAATGATTTTTTGAGACACAGTTGTCCTGGCTGTCCTGATTACCCATAGAGTAACACATGACTCTGACAGAATAATATCAATGAAGAACAAACATATCCCTTTTGGGGATTTGTGTTCATTTCCTGGGGATAATCTCCATTCATTGAAAAACATGACTTTAAACTCTATTGTTCGGTGTGCTTTTTGTATGTTTAGACAAAAGCTAGTTCTGTTAGACAAAACACAAGTATCTTTGCCAGGCAATCGTTTTTCTTCAGCCATTTCTCTGCATGCCATCGCGATGAAACTTGGCAACCGTCTGCCCCTAAGTAACGTTTTGGCCACTCTTGGATTCTTTTAATTTTGAATTTAGTTCATAATAAAGATACATTTCAGTCATTGGCTGTAGCATTCAACTACTCCTAGCTGTACTTTATTTGTTGTGTAACAGTCTGCAATACAAATATGTCTTGAGACATTAAATGTCAGATGTAGACTACAGAGGTTGATGGAGGAAATATTGAGCCGAATATCATGATGATGGGGAAAATGCGTGACAGCCTAAAACTGAGACACAAATATTCAGAGTGTCATGCCAAAAAAGGACTGATACAAGTGAAAAAGGGTATGAAACTTGTATGCCATGTTGGCGATATACAATGTTTGTCAAAATAAGCCAACGTTTTTCCCCCTCTTAAGTGGTCCAAAGGGATCAAGTTGATTCTTCCACTATTTATATCAAATATTAGATCAAAATATACCATTTTTGGGTGAGGATGAAAGGGATAATGCACAACATAGAGAACAAAAGAGCATTATCTATATAGTGTCTTTGGCTGTCTCGTGTTATAACACTTAGATCTTTCTGGCCCTGCCAGATAATCTTGTTTGGAGTAATAAAGACGCGCTATTTGTATACGGCAACTTCAACAGGTGCAGGACATCACAACATCACAGCAATCTTATTAACAAAAAGGGGAAACTTTTATATTTAAAAAAAAAACAATATTTTAGTTTATAATAGTTAAAATGAAATGATGACTCACCTATTCTGATGAGTTCTGGTAGACCTCGTACGCAGTGAACCAATGCCATACCCAGCCAGAAATATGTAACGATCCTTCTCCTATGTGACAACATAGCGCTAACATGACATGTAGGCGCTCTAATTAGTGTGACCAGTGGAGAAGACATATAGACAACGCTAAGGCACCAATGAGATGTCAGCAATACTGGTGACCGTGGAGACAGCTTGGGGCGGGAACGGAATCATCACAGAAGGTAGCCTTCTGGGTGGTGCAGTAGGTCTCCCCGGCGATGGCCAGAAAATAAGTTCCCTACTTCTTCCAAACAGCTGAGCGTGAGTGGTGCCAAACGGCTACAGCAATATGAACCACTGTCGCGTAGAAGGAGAAGACCGAAGCCTTGAGGTTGAGTAGGGGTGCTCGGGAGACGGTGAGAGTATGTCCGGGAAGTAGATGTGGCGGCGGCGGGAACACAGCGGGGTCCGGTGGATAAAGCGACTAGAGAATCAGGTGTGCTCTTCATGGTCCGTGCACGGATGGACAGTGCGGGGAAGGGAGATGACGGCGAGGTGAGGCGGTCGTCCTCCTAACACGTCCGGTGAGCAGTGAGTTTCCCAAGACTAGGGAGGAAGTGCATGTTTATCATCCTACAAAGACAACGCAATCATCAGCACATTTCACAGTGTGTCATTGTATAAAAACTCTCTGTTGCGTCTATCAGGAATCACATATTGGCGGCTTTCAAGTATACTTCTCCATATTTTATATAAAAAGAATCCAGGTAGTTTCAAGATAACAAAATCCCTATTTATGTAGTTGCCAGCGATAGATATACGGTAAACTTGGTGGTTTGTAATCAAAGCTGATAGCGGTGTTAGGTCCAGGGAAGGCGGAGACAAGCGCCTAGAGCTGACAGTTCTAGCTCCGTGTCAGACGGCGGCTTTCTGCCCCAGTCTGCGATGGCTTGCCGTAGTAGCACAGTGACATAACAAGGTACAGTGGCAGACTGGCCCTCTCTGTCTACTGAGTGAAGCTCGCCTGGTACTGCTGCTGCTGGTCCGTGTTGGATGCTGCATCGGCGGCACTTTCTCCGCACAACTACAGGGTGCGGTAGCGCATGTTGCCACTAAAATTCCAACACCACTCTAGACCATCAGCAGCGACTAAAATGTCCTCGGTTCCTTTTTTACTTTATCGTTCTGACTATTTTTCTGAACTCTAAAATTGCACTGTAATGTTTCTTATGAGCGTGTGCGCCGTGGACACGTGTTGTGTCTGCCACTGCTATAGATCTGAGAATAATGCCAGATCAACGAGTCATCATGGGATCAGCAAGGGCTAAAGTGTCAGGATAATCCACACTTTGTTATGCTTGTAATTTATGCAAATGCTTGGTTGTTATTATCTATCTGGGCACAATAGCCATAAATAATTAATACCATCGAAAAGCTCATCTTTTCCGCAGACAATTAAAATAGCATGGTCACTCAGGCATGAAGGTCTCACATACTATCGTGATTAAATTATATCCATGCTTAAAATACATAGATAGCCTGGCCTGAGCAGATGGCAGTGAACGTCAGAGGAAAGCTACTAGACTAGCTGGTGCTTGTACTCTGCTAGATGGTTTCCAGAGGGATGGTGTCCTTACTATGTGCTATTTTATTGGGCCTGCCAACACATCAACATCATGTGGGGTAGCCTTCTTGAGCCATCTCTCATCTGCAATGTCCTATCCAGTACTTAAGTTCTGGTAAACATTTACATCATACAACTTCGGTAAAACATCTCTAGTAAATCTCTCAAGTGGACAATAAAATAATAGTGAAAAATAAAGATTTATCTGACGAAGACAATTATGATGTTCATTTCAAATTAAAATTATGAATCCAATTAAAGAGCGACATATTTCTTTCCTGGCCTCTGTAACCATTTATTATTAATCTGGTAAAATTCAAAGATGCACATAAGAAAATACTCAACTTCAAATACTAAAACACTTAAAAGTAAATTTCCTCATACAAATCAAGATATAATTCTTTGTCGCAATTCAATGCATTTATGCTTTAAGGTGTAATTTCTTGCTATATTACCTGAGGAATTTTACCTGAATTTTATATGTGAACGGCCGGAAATTCCTTCACATGTCCCACACATGTGTGGGGATTACATAAACTCAACCCTTGCCATTTTGGTAGGCATTATTCTTTTATCTTCATGTACGAAGCTGCTCACAAGTTAGTTCAGACCTGTTGCTTGTGTTGTTGACCTCAGCATTGATTTGTATTTTTGGACAATGAAAATATATTGCTTTGTAAACTATAGGTACATACCAGCAGGATGTCTCTCCAAACTGTGAATGAAAATATAATTCTGTTGTTAGCCAAACACATGGGTTATTCAGACCGGCTCCAATAGAAAAAGTCTAGAATAATTTTTAGGCATACAAAAGTATGTTGTTCAGACAAGAATGTTTCTGTTCACCTGCAAATTAATTATTTAGATACAGCTTGTGCAAAATCCTCGATTTAAACAGCATCTGATGATAAATATTTGAATTTATCTGACCTTTCAAAATCATTGTTAATGGAATATTTACTTCAAACTACAATTCATTCTGTCGTATGAAGACTAAGGTTTACCAAGACCTCAAGCATCCTGATATTTTGGTGACACTATTCAGATAAAATGACCTATTTTGAATATATTTAAATACTTATAAATTCCAGATTATCCTAGAATTATGAGAGTCAAAACCTAAATCGCCTTTAATTTAAAAGATTCAGAACACTTGGTACATTATGTACCCTTAAGCAATGTTCACTTAAACGTTTCTAAAATAGAAAAGTTGAAATGATTATTGTAATACCTGATTGTCATTCAGATAAGATTCAACCAGATCGCTGTTAATCCTTAGATCATCCTTTCAATAATAACATCTAACCTTATATTCAGGATTATCAGGTCTATTTCTACATTTGGGATTGTCCTAATATTCATGACATTTAGATTACAAGCATGGTGAGGATATAAATACCGGTCTTATAATCAGGACATCGATAGTACTCTTATATTCAGGATATCAATACTACCCTTATATTCAGAACATCAATACTATACATATGGTGAAGACATCTGATTTATCCCCATACTGGCATCTGCATTAACCTGATATTCAAGACATCCAGATCACATTTATACTCCAGATCATCCTCATTGTTGGGGCATTCCTATATTTAGGAAATTGGTTATGTATTCAATCCTATGTATTCAGGCCATGTGGAATCTCTTTTTAACATGTCCTTGAAATTTGGACTTTTGCTTTTGCAACATTTAATTATCTATCATGACTTACAGAGCCTAATGACTGAAACTTACTATTAAATTTTGAAATACTTTCATGGCACTATCACTAGTACCTTAAAACATCCAGAGACAAGTCCATCTTGGTTGACATTCCAGAGAGCAAAGTAAACAGGGAGTTCCTAACCTGCTTGAGTAGAGGTTCATTGATTCCCCAGCTGTCATTATATCCCATTGATTATCCTCGATGACACACAACCAGTGTCAGCGTGTGTTATGTTCCACCGCAGCCAGACCTCTTAGTTTGTTTTACCCCCTTACCTATCATCTTCACTGATTTTTCTCTGCCTTCCTGACAAAGTAAACATATTAAGGTGGATAAAAATCGAATATTTCACACCCAAATATTGACAATAACTGCGCGTGAGGCATGTCTAAAGTTGTTATTTTTAAAGTGTTGTGCAAATATAAACCAAGGGAAATATGAACTTTACACCGTTTAATCGAAAATCAAAGTTTAAGTGCAAAACCTTGGTGCTTATAAGTGGAGCCACGGCGAAGACATAAACAGGTGGGTGAAAATATGAGAATTAGCCTGATAGTAAGACCGTGAATATTTGTTTATTTACTGAATCTATGGAGCTGACACATCTGCAGGAATGGAAAAGGTTTCTCACCATCTTAATCAGGAATATCATGGTCATTTTCAGGATTCGTCATTGATGACATGAAAATTTGGCCAAATATAAGGTTGCGCCTGAGCTAAATATCAAATTGCATCTTAGCCAAATATCAGATTGCACCTTAGCCAAATATCAGATTGCACCTTAGCCAAATATCAGATTGCACCTTAGCCATATATCAGATTGCAACTTAGCCAAATATCAGATTGCAACTTAGCCAAATATCAGATTGCACCTTAGCATCTATCCTACAACTCAGATCCGATGAGCAACCTGCAAAAGCCTGCTATTTGATTTGCTAAGGTTTTGAATGGCCTCTTGTTTTTATCGAACCATATACTTCAGTGGAAGGAGCATCGCTTGTTTTAAATGAATTTGCCTTGAGATTGTAGTTTGCCTTGGTTATATACATATATATATATATATATATATATATATATATATATATATATATATATATATATATATATATATATATATATATATATATATATATATATATATATATATATATATATACGAGGAATGCTTTCTGAAACCTTCCCAGGTGTGTGCGCAAACATCCATAACATTGGAGGTCAAGTCCTCCCTCTCTAAGTGGCCTAGTTATAAAACACCCCGGAACTGTACAACAAGAGATGCTGATATCTGGTGTGGTAAGGTCTCTAAATAAAATAAGGCAGTATTTTGATGAGAAAGTCATTTAGCATTTAACTCTCACCTTGTGATACATGTAACTCCCACAACACACTCCTTGATTAGTTTGTCAAAATGTACGATTGTAATTATCAATTTATTAGATAATTGTTTGATACATTTCCATCTGATTGAACATAAATATTGATGCCAGGCCAAGGATGATCCCAGGGTGACAAATAGTCACCATTCATGGAGATGTTAAGTTTGCTGAATCTGTCAAACTTGTCAGAACCAATTCAAACACAACCTTTTGATCTGCACATTCACGTAAATGTAATCCTAGTACATTATTGTAATAGTCTGTGGTGTTTGCGATGCGGCAATTATACCATATGAAACACATGAAATATTCATAGAATTATTGCCTGCCTATAGATTTTAATGCCTTTTGTCATATAGGGCATTGGGGTGGATTTTACTGTCACCAATTACATTGTTAAATGATGTCATGTTCTGTAACCCTAACGGTCCTCTATTGGAATATATATATATATATATATATATATATATATATATATATATATATATATATATATATATATATATATATATATATATATATATATATAGTGCTTTTTAGCACTTAAATATACTATTAGTCAACTCACCAGAGATGAGTAAAGGAATGTTTAAAACACTCGAGACATGTCCTGCTAAACCCACTCGATGCGAATTTGCAAATTTGCAAAAATCCATGTAAAATTAAACTTCCATCATTGTTAAAAAGGACTTTCCATAAAACGCATATAAATCTTTAAAAATTTTTATTCTAAATTGTTCTATATACTCCAAAACCTGCTGCTTAATCACTAATCTCCACACTACCCCACAACTCACTGATTAATATATATATCGCAGCAACAAGAACAGGAATCTCGTCATGTCCATGTTACATTTTCTGAGGTACGACATAACCCAGACAACATGGGGCAGCTCCTGGCTTATTCTATGTTTTAAATTTATTTGCACAATATCTTCATGAACCATAGAGTTATAATATTGGATTCAACATAAATAAAGAACAGAACCCCGTTTATTGTGATTTGATCACACACTTGAGGATCACAGAGCAAGGCATAATGTAATTATAGGTGCATGTGATAATGAATCTAACTCTAAAAAGGGGAACTTCAATTTAATGTGGAATATTCTTGCTGTCAACCTCTGACTTGGGCTCATGAAGCCCATGAGTAAAGGTGTTATGAAACAAAACCAATGTTCCCGGAGTCAGACAGGAAGTAGTTGCCACGTGAGTGACGGATAAATGGGTCCGGATCAGATTCCTGATTGCCATGGCCAGAGGGCAAGCGATGAACGTGTATCCAGGAGGGTAGGGTAGACCCTGCATGATTGCTAAGGTGTGTAAGGTATTGCTTTAATTGACCAACCAATGAATGTCACGTGACTAGGTCAAGATGGCTGCCGCACGAGAATGAGGCTGATGACCATATGGTGAACCCATGTGGCTACCGCGGCGTCTCGGAAGAGGTCGCCGGGATCTAAAGCAACTTGTCAGGGTAAATAAGATCGACCACCGTGCAGTGGAGACTGTCTTGACCCTTTGTGGCAATAACATGGCAGGTAGGCTAGTGTATGCCGCACTGCTAAGCCCAGATCCACATTTTGTCCACTCGCTCGTATGTAAAATTAGAATCGGGGAGATGGGCCGGCATAGAAGGCAGAGGTCAAGGCCACTGTCTTGTAAACCGTCAACTTGTCTAGTGAGCACATCAGATACAGTCTATGGCCTGCGATGTGGACAAGGCCCCTGCCCTCCTCCCGAGCTGCATCATTTTGACTTGTGATCAGAACCAATATGAATGCTTTGTTAGGTCAACAATATTTGCCAAATGTGTTAGAAATATCAGTCTACCCTTTCCTCAATCACAAAAAAGCATGGAAGCAGAATAGTCTTGGTATTCTATCGAATTCATATCCAATATAACTTTATTTTTCTCTGAATAGACTATTAATTAAAATATATTGACTGTCTCATACGCATTGTTTGTGACAATAACACAAAGGCATTGTCAATGTCGAATTCATATCCAATATAACATTATTTTTCTCTGAATAGACTATTATCTTAAAATATATTGACTGTCTCATAAGCATTGTTTGTGACAATAACACAAAGGCATTGTCAATCATCAATCACTTACCTCATGCACCACATTTACAATTACAAGAATCTAATACGAATCTTTCACCCAACCATACCTACAGTTATCAACCTAGGTTAACAACCGTATCTATGACGTATTTGAAGCACTGCTGTGTTATATTATATTTCTCCCTGACATAATTTGTGAGGTCCCTTAAAATATTTGAGGCATATCTCGTACAACCTACGACCGCCATGTTTTAGTGGTTTCACAGCTTGGCTGTTAGTATCTCAGTATCTCAAATTAACACAATACGTGTGAATGCATTCACCGGTATGCCCTATTCAACTTTTATTCTCCAATACTGGCTCCTTACCAAAGAATGTTTAATGTATCAATGTTTGGTATCTTCTCTCAAGGAAATAAGACGTAATGCTGATTAACTGGCCACATTTTTACTGCTCATTTTTCTGCTTTTCATTGAAAAGTCATATATGCATTCTTCATTATGTAAATCATATATAGTGTTCAGACATAACAGATTATTAAATACCCTCGGTCATTTATAAAGTTTTAGTTCTACCAAGTTTTAACCATTGTTTATCAAAAATATCCGAGGACAATAGTTACTTTTCCTTTCTTATAGTGTTCTCTACTATACATGACCTACCTCCTATCTAAAAAATGTTCTAACCAATTTGTTCAAGGCCAAAGTCATTGCAGAAAATTCAAAGGTGAAATTTATTTGACATTGCACCTCTATCCTTGGGGGTTATTCTATACACCTACACCAACGTTGCTGACAAATGGACGCCTTTGGTTCACTACGTTGCCCTCTGGCGAAATTTGCTCTACCACTTTTCACTTCAGTTTTATTTTGCTAGTTTAGGTTATGTGATAAATATCGTATTTGTCACTTTGTTGTTGTCAGAATAGGTTTTCATCTGAAGTATTGCCTACAATTCTGTATATATTAAGCGCTTTGCACCCATCGGGCGGGAGTTTGACCTAATTTCACAACTTCTTGCTTTCATCAGTTGAAGTCTTTCAAAATTTTGTACATTGGGGTCAAACCACATAAGTGAGAGGCGACATAAATGAGAGATGAGAGATAACAACTGTGAGAGGTATCAATACATGGTAAATCAGCTACAAAAGTGGGAGACTGCCGCACAAGTGAGACATATATAAACTTGTTTATGACCATTAACATATAAACCTAACATATATATATACAGATAACCTTTACATGGATTCTGGAACAGCTACATAAACAGAGTTGAGAGACAGCTACACAAGTGAGAGACAGCTGCAAAAGTGAGCGACAGATATCACATTCCAGTCGGAGGCACATGGGTGTATATTGAGTTGAATTCTGTTGGTTGTATATTTTTCAAAAGAAATATATAAAAATAAGCTATTTCTCTCTTTTTGTAGTGATCAGACAAGCAAACAAAAGACTGAACCAAATAGATGTTAGTGCAGAGAAAAACAAATAATTACAGCCCCCTAAATCTCAACATGTCAAATCAAAGGTCAAATAAAGTCTGGTGCGGGGTTTCACAGGCTATTGGTTTTGGGGCTGGGGGCTATTTATTAAATGTATTTGTCCGTATCAGACAACTAGTCCTGTCTTAATTCCACAAGGTTTGTGAGTTATTTGACCTGTTAATCAAATTAAATCGGTTCCCTTATGGTTAGATGAGACCATCTACCATTTCCAGTCTGTTTCGTTTGTCATGGAAAAATAGAACAGGAAAGTCAGAAAATGGTGAAATTGCACACCGGATATGGCTGCGAGTGGTTGGTTGCACGTCTTGTGTTGCTAGAATTCAATTTTCGCTCATTCCCCAGTCGATTTCCAACATGTCCTGACCTAATTTGCGTTTTGTAATTTCCATTGATTAGATTTTTGATTTCTCCCCGGAATCAGATGGGCAAAATTATCAGTGAGTATAGCATGGTCTGCAAGCAAGCCAGTTTTCATTGGGAAACCCTTTATGCTGATAAAAATGCTCTCCTGATGCAAATGATGATCAGGTTTATTGAACCCACAAATGCGAACACTGGTTATTTAATTACATGTCAAAGGCAGAAAATAATGATGTCTACTTAGAAAATAAGATAAACGATATTGAAGACGTCATAGAAATTTTCTTTCTGGCTTGGTCAGTTGGCATTTGTTTGAATTTGTTCTTTTTCTTGGATTGGAAATGGGTTATTTGCTTTGATAGCAGAGAGTGAACATTTGCAAGCAGTGTTATTAACATTGATAGGTCTCTGATCGATTAGAATATATCCAATAGAATTATGCCCAAAATCTCTACAAACTGTTTTTGTTCAGATTCATAGCATATATGTTCACAAAAATAAAATATGACTTTAATCTTTCATTTTCAGACCCCCAATTCTATAAACCTTGGTTTACTTCCTCTAAAAAATATTATATCAATTATAACAATTAAGGTGCATTTTAACAAGATAAAAATAGATGTAATACTCATTGTTGTAATTTGATAAATTGGAGTGAAATATTTAGAACTGGGACTGCAGCTTTCAAAGTGGCCAGTTGCTTTTTGAGGGTGTTGATGACTTCCAGATGAAGCACTGGGATGTTTTTCAGTAGTACTTACAAATTCTAAAGCTGCATGTACCCACTTAGGACCCGTCTTTATGAGCCTTTAAATGAGACTAACAATCTCATTTGTAATCTCGTGGGAAACGTGACAACCAACGAGAATCTCACAGAATCTCGTATCTGTGTTTTGATATATGAGAATCTTAAATTCCTGGCACAGAACTCAAAACAGAACAATGGATATCGATGTCTACTGTTAGAATTTTCCAAGAACATGTCCAAAACATAGAAAACAATATTGCCCTAGTCACCATAAATGTGGTTGGGGTCCGTCAGACGCCCAATAGGAGGGGATTGTCTAGGATGAAGGAAAGACCAACCATAACCCCGCGCAGTATAATTGAATTTTGACAGAAGTCCCTGGTATCAGGCACTGGAAAATAACTTAACACATAGTCTGGGATTCTCCAAGGATCATCATTTCCCCCCATCTGATAGGTCTCTAGATGGTCACATTTCGCAGACTGGGTTTGGGAATTAGTTGTTGGTTGGGCAAACATACTAACACCCTGTGTATGATGCCACATAAGTGGAAAATATGCTCCCAAATGAATCTATCTTGCCTTTTAAATTCATTACCGAAAGTGCTATATCGACAAGCAGGCCAGACATCGTAATTGGTATTTTGAATTTACACAATAGATGTGTTCTTTACTCAAACCAATTTTAGCTCAGTTTGGAAAATGGACATCAAATGGTTACACAAATGGCTTGTCCTTCTGACTTCTGAAGAATTCGTTTTAGTGCTCTTCTCTTATCATTTTGGCGAGACTTAACCTGTAAATGTACTCTTCCATGGTTTATTTCCCTGCGAGGTTATCATAGCACAGTTAACAAGATTTATTGGAAATACTTTTGCCTTTTTGTCCAATTCAAGGCTTTTATAGATGTGTGACAATGTCTTAAAGCAAATCTATTCTGGTAAAGCTGTTTTGTGATGGCCTACTCATTCAAATAAATTCCTTTTGCTAATCATAATGTTGACCCATAAAAGGACACCATAATGTTGGGCTGTGATATAAAAACACCTTCATGTTGAGCTGTGATAGAAAGAAACCTTCATGTTGAGCTGTGATAGAAAGAAACATTCATGTTGAGCTGTGATAGAAAGAAACCTTCATGTTGATCTGTCATAGAAAGAAACCTTCATGTTGAGCTGTGATAGAAAGAAACATTCATGTTGAGCTGTGATAGAAAGAAACCTTCATGTTGATCTGTCATAGAAAGAAACCTTCATGTTGGGCTGTGATAGAAAGAAACATTCATGTTGGGCTGTGATAGAAAGAAACATTCATGTTGAGCTGTGATAGAAAGAAACATTCATGTTGGGCTGTGATAGAAAGAAACATTCATGTTGGGCTGTGATAGAAAGAAACCTTCATGTTGAGTTGTGATAGAAAGAAACATTCATGTTGAGCTGTGATAGAAAGAAACCTTCATATTGATCTGTGATGGAAAGAAACCTTCATAGTGAGCTGTGATATAAAGACACCTTAATGTTGATCTGTGATGTAGGGACACATTCATGTTGAGCTGTGATGGAGAGACACCTTTTTGTTGAGCACCATCGGAGTACTCTACAGATGACACAAGGACACAGCATTTTCATAGCTGCAGTGGGATTCACATCTCAGTAACGCATAAACGGGGACCTACACTGGCTAGATTGATAGTGACCTAACAGTGAGATCCTGCCAGCGCCTATTCTGTATGCTGTGATTAAACCCATGTCCGCCACGATAAACAGCATACTTATTTCACAGAAACTTCATTATCCACAAACCCTGATGATGAAAACTCTACATATTAACCGTCGAAAAATTAAGAGCGCCTCTTTTACTTGTATCAGGTGCTAAGCCCTTTTCTGCTGCAAAATGAGGGCGATTTTTCAACGGAAATCTCCCCAAGCTGGTACTGACTAATTGGAAAAGTGTTTTGCTCATCTGCGTCAAATCTTAGGTACCTTGAGGGACAATCTTAGAATGGATCTGAGCTGGATCTCGGCTTTTGTCGATATATCCCCTTGAAATCCTTAGGCCTTTGTAATGGCATTCTTGTAAACTAATTATTATATGACGATACGGATCACAGGTAATCTTGCACCTTTTTAAATTGATATATGTTACATAAATCATACGGTTCTAAGTGTAAAAAGCTAGGTGGAATATTCCCAGTGGTATTGATTATTCCTTTTCTCACAGTCCCGTTATGTATCATTTGGAATATTTGGGCTCTAGCATTATGATTTTTGGGGGGTATACAGGTAAATGAAATGCATCATGATGTCAGAGTTTTTTTTAATGAGATGGAGTGAGCCGCCAAATATATCATTCCTGGAATAGTATCCTTGTCCATCTATTAAAAAGGTTTTAGATAAGATGTAAACCACCAAGGTATGCTAAGATTAAAGGTATATTTTCTTGTCAAAATTGGTTTAAAATCTGTTGTTTCAAATAACATTATTAGTTAATTCTTCAGGCAAAGGTGTGTTCAAATATTGTTTTTAACTCTTTCTTCTTTTCATTGAAAAATATAAGGTTTTGATAACACTAATTCATCAATTGGTGAACGTTTAATGATAACAATCTGGAATACAATGATATACAGTTTATAGTTCTCTTACACTAATGTGCACTTTAAAATGATTCCTCCGATTATCAAGAAAAGGAAGTAAAAAGTATCTGTATGGATATGTCTCATGCCATATATATGGCATTTATTGTAGCTCAATTATGCCTGTAATTGCTTTGATGACCTCAAGCCATCATTGCACCGAATAGAGCACATGAATTGTACAGCGAAGACATTTTGCCACGTATCCATTCTTGTTTCTTCACAGCTGTGCCATATAGGAGAAACATTATGGCTATTCGTATATTTTATGTACACATCACTTACTATCAAATAGCCAGGCCAAAGCGGGACATGTACATTGAAAGTCAATGCAACCATTATCCAATCTTGACCTTTGCCTTCAAACTCCCGTGTGGCCTTGTTTAACCACGCGAGAGCGGACCTTGAAGGTCATGATAGTACCTCCGTGATAGAAGAGCCCAGATAAAGCACAAAGTGAGAATTCCTCTTGCCGCCAGAGATTGGTTGGTATTTATTAGCTGGCATTCTGGTGACCCGCAACCATGTGGTGGTGCCATTCTCCATATATCCTCACAGCAAATCTCATCCTATAATAATAGATACTAGCCAGCAGTAAAGATACGCATATTCTGGGCGACACCCCTTGTTGCTTCAAAGCATTTTGATAGAGACGTTTTGTTCATTGATTTGATTCAGGTTTCCATCTACGCATGCGCGGGTCACGTGTGACCTTACCATTATTATATTTTTATTGTTGATCATTTAATCTGAACTATAATCATGCTAGGCACTTCTTTTAAAGTATTCCCTCTCTCATAAAATCAGAATCTGAATTAAAGATTGTCTAACATGTATGTCCTGTCTGATCAAGACCAGACGATTCTTATTATTGAGTAAACACGTGTGTATCACAATCTACTAAACACAGAGATGTAACATCTGAACGTGGAGTATAAATACGTCTCACAATTTGATAAGAAATTGCAATATTACATAAAAGCCTCATACAAATTCTCCAGCAGCGATACAATAAAATATGAAACTTTCCAACCAAAAAAATGCTTTCAATTATATCATAAGAATTTAAGAGGTACTAATAGATACTTTGCAAAAAATACTTACTTTTAAGATCCCTTGCAATAATTTATGAAGAATTGGCACAGTATTTTGTGATTTTATTGAAGCTTTAACATCGACATCATCTGACTTCCATTTGAAAGTATGTTGATGCCATTATTATGGCCTTTCAGATATTAATCCATTTTGCTGTATCCATCATTCTCCCAGTCACAGAATCGATGTAACATGAAACCTGGATACCATGCTTTTTCTCTGAATGTGTAAATTAATTAATTTTCTTATGAGACACCAAATCACGTGTTGATAGAATGAAGTACATAAGTCATATTACTTTCCCATCAGACTGTGTGGCAGTGCCAGCTAGCACCAAATCCTTTTATTCCACGTCGGGGCTTTCATAGACTCAAGGCTAAAATCGTTGATAAGTGTCGACTCTTTACATTAGGGGAGCTAGATCAGCATCAAAATGTTTTGCCTCCATGGAAAGTGTAATAGATTTATTTTGATGTTATCTGTCATTTCCATTACCGCGTATTAAGCAAGGGTAATCAGCAATTATACTGCTAGACTAGACCATACTTAATATCAACAGATGATTAAAACAAAATCTTTTAACTTGGAGTGAAAAAATCGAATCCACTTTAATATAAAAACCGATGTCTGCATGTAACTGATATGTATAATCGATAGGGTGACCTTCTGCAAATGGTTTAATGAAGTTAAAATTGTCTAAATAATTCACTTCATTTAAAAATTATATTTTGAATTTCAAATTGAATCGTTGTGGGCTTAACAATAATAAAATCGCGAGTAAGAATTGATGAAGTTATGGTAATGGTATAAACATCCATAAACAAGTCTGTCTATAACTTTGAATAAGGCATGCATAGCAGCAAGCTAGCTTTAATCATAATCGCTTGAATAGCTACAAGGTATTATATCTATGTATAATTAAGAAGCCTTGTCCATTGTATAACTTAATGATATTTACAAAGGTTAGCGCATTGCGTTAAATGTACCAGCATATAATTGCTCTACAACACAAGCCAATAATAATAATGTTAGGGTCGTTATGTCGCCATCAATTTTTCACAACACTTATTTCAGACTATGGAGGTCATGTCGGCAACTCTGTTAGGTGATTAAGGGTGTTAGCATTATCATAATCTGCCGATCTAAGATAACTGATAACACAGGTTCTGCATAACCAATATAATACTCACAGAAAGAAATATGATTACTGTTTTATATTCATGTGTTTTTTATTACTTTATACAATTGTATTTAACAAAAAAAAACTTGTTTAGTGTTGGTTTTGATACATATATCTTAGTCATCATATCCATTTAATTAAATTACAAATCTACATTTGATATTGTGTTCCATTTGGAAGCATATGTGGCATATACCATGTGTGAGTGATTCTTAATATCATATTAATTGCAACAGATCAGTGTTTGTCTATTTGATGTCACTATGAGGAATTCTGAAAAGAAAAGCATTTAATGACAGACATGATATAATGATTAGTGTCAACAGACCGAATGAGTGGATGCTAGGCCAAAAATTACCCTGACCTACTTATCATAGAGAAAATGCATCTCCATTTATTTGTCATATGACTCTGTACCCATTCATTATGAACACATGGAGACAGGACTATTTATGTACCTTATACTTCGGTGTCAAGTGTAGCATGGTAAATGTCTATTGTATATGCTCATTTTACTCTTTTGCCTTTGTTAGCAAAGCCAACTTGAGCCCATTCATTCATTTTCGGAAGACAGGTCCTGTTACATAAATAATGAAGGGTGACCTTTAAATAAAGACTTTGACATTAATTTTTCGTTTTATTGGTGATATAAAATGTATCTGATTTCTATATATAAATATATTTTGTTTTGTTTTTTATTTTGGCTACTTCCACGTTTTTTCTTTTGTAAACTTGATATCGGACTGTTGGTATACTGTAATTTAATATTTTGCTTGTCAATTAACATAAACTGTAGTGTAAATCTACATTAGGGTTGGCACCCAGGCAACCACATTGTGGTTAATAGAATTGGTTACTTTTCATTAGTAACCTTCATCTATTAAAATGGTAATGGAGAAGCTAATTATAAATAAGAGATTTACATATCCATTAACCTCCATGTCTGTTAAGCCCTTGAAAAATATTGATGCATTTCTCCGCTAATTTCAACCACGATGTTTTTAATGTTTTCGCAGCGTGGCCACCACTATCACAAATAATCTTTCCCCTATCTAAACACAATACTTCGAGACGTGCTTGCGAAACTACCCTATTCAACTTAAGTTTTTAATGTCTGGCGATGCATGGTTCCATACCAATAACATTCCTCACAAAATTGGACAATTTATCTCCAGGCAATAACACATCATGTTTCATAATCGTATTATATATTATTTTACGATGCTAGATATATATTCTCTTTATATGATGAATTCATCACTTTCACAATCTACTTTTGACCTTTACCATAGAATTATAATTGACATGATTGTGGACATGATTGTGGCAGTATAATTGACAGAGAACTTTAACAGAAAAAAACATTGGTACTAATAATATCGGAATAGTAGTCCTCATAACTAGACCCCTCTTTACAATATGAATCAAATGGAAAAACGCAGACGTTTGTCAAACGTGACAATTGGTTTAACCAATATGATGGAAACTATTTAAGCATTCATAAATGGGGGTTTCAAGCACTTTTTCCTTGCATAATATAAATGTAAAAACGTTTATACCACATAATATGCGATCAAATGTTATCACCCATGATATTTCCCCTACATAAAGTTCTGTGCCATTTGAAAGTGGAGGAGTCTTCTGCTAAAATCCAAATCATCCATAGGACATTTAATCAACCAACTTTGTTTAGCTGAGCTGTAGTTGAGTGCAAATACCTGCTTAATGAAGTTTTGCTCACAATGAGGCACCTTCAGACTGGGACAATGGAGTGATTTGGCATACAGAGGCCTGTTTGTCCATTGGTACAGGCCTAACACTCTGACAGACCACAATATAGATCACATGCTTGTATACATGTGACCTTTTGGTGGTCAAAAGAGTATTATTGAAATAACTTGCTAGTATCACAGTTACGTGACCATTTGTCATTTAAGCATAGCTAATCCGTAGTAAAATTACCTGTGACCTCTTTGATTTCATGGATGCTTTGATGTATCGTGAATAGATTGTGCATTTTGCTAACCAACAACGCATCCATTTCTTAATAATAGTCACCTGTGGATAAAATTTAGAAACAAAAGATGAAGTCTTCATGCTGTACTTTAACTTTTTTCCAGGTGATTTATAGAAAACAAAACTTTAAATATAGATTTTATTTATTTTAAGGTGAAGATATAAAACTGAAGATGAATTTTCCTTCCAAGTTGATTCACTTTTAGAAAGCTTCTGATAAAAAGGAACAATATTAGCATTCATGGGAGACACAAGATACTTGCTTTTTATCAATTCCATCATGAACCGAAACAAAATTGCAAGGGTGCAAGGGATGTGACTCCTATAATAAAACAGGTGATACGAATATTTATAGCTTCTCTCTCGCCATTCATTTGTCCAGATCATGGAAATGTATTAGTAAATCATATGTGAATCGATTTGAAAAATATTTCATTGACACTCAGGACACGCATTTTTGACACTCAATTTAAGACAACATATTTCAATTTGCGGAACTCTGCACTTGCCAAAATAGTGGACTTTGCCGTTCAGAACAAAAATGAATTTCACAAATCTGGGCATGATTGAGGTGCCAGTCAAACATAATCATCTAACAAACGGAACGACCTGTGTCACGGTGCAGCGCGCCACAGACAAATCCGTGTTTTGCTCCACTCAGATCACGGACGCAGAGATAATGATAAGGTTGTAAATCATACGCCATGCAAACCTCAGAGGTGGTCAGATTAGAGATTTGAACGACATATTGATTAGGTACTGTTCAATGATTGATCCCTGGCCATTCTGTGATAACCCTCCCCCATGTTGGCTCAACTAATGACCATGTCTCCCAAAGGGTTTATTTGCTGTTGCTTCAATGCCGGACGCTACAGATCTATCCGGGCGTGAGCGATAATAGACAGGCTTGCATTGCCTCGTGAGTTCTTTTGTCGTCCCTTTTGTAAGCATTGGAATATTCATCACGTCAGTTTTCATGACAGGATTATTTCAACGATTATTTTGTAATCATACTTATCAGTGGGAATTGTTCTTTTTTATTCTTTTTCTTCTTCAAATGATTCCATGTTAATCAAACAGAATTCTGCATGCAAAATGGATCATGTAAAATTCTTTCATAGTGAGCAATAAAAATGGTTTTAAAGATTGTGTTTGGAGCATTATATGACTTCTCTGATATGGAATACAAATAAACTTTGCATTGCAAATCATAATATTAAAATAGTATTTAATGTGTTTTTGTTTTAGCCCGTTCATATTATACAGTTCTTTTATTATTATCCAAGAATTACTCTAATCGCTACCAGACAAGATGATAGCCAAATGAAATGTGTCTATGTTTCCAATGAGTACCATTTCTAATATATGTATTTATGAATGATATTGACTTCATATTTCTGGGAAAAAATATTTTGTTTGTATATTACATTCCATTCTATCCTCCATCTACTCAAAATGTATTAAATTAATAATTTGAATTATAAAAACAGTTTTATAGATGAATAATATCAAGAATGAGATGATTTATACTTGAGTTTTAATTGAAAATGATTTTGCTTTATACCAGTCTTAATGTATACAATGATGGCTGCTCATTTATTGAGTTGATATAAAATAAATATATTAAGCAAATTGTGTTCATCTTGAACAATTATATTGCAATCAGTGCTCCACAAGAGTCCTATAATATAATGGTTTGAGCATGCATATGTGGCCATCGAGATTTGTTAGAATCATACTAATTGCTTTATTCAAACAGAGACAAATGGTTCTGTGGAAGAGAAAAATCAAATTACTGAAAATAAGGACTCCCCAGAAGAAAAGCTATTGTCCTGTTATTTATGAAATGAGAGTATTGGTCATTCCCTCTTCACAAATCGTAGATACACAGCGAGATAATCAACCTTCCAGAATAGCTTTCCCCCTGATTGAATATCGTCTTTATTGTCAGTAAAATTGTAACAGTTAATCATATTTTTACCAGGTTTTTAGAGCTTGGAAAATTGGTCCCTCATTGTAACAAGCTTGAACATTTCAAAAGAAAGATATTGTTCTTTTCGCCATATGCATAACAAATTCCCATCCGGAAATGATTTATATTTGATCAACAAGTCATATTAATGCAAAGGCTGATTTTTGGTCTGTTTTTTAAGGTAATGAGGTAATTGGAAGTTATAAAACAACTGTGAATACACTTTTAAAAACGAAGGTGCAGGCCGCACAATGCTGGTGACAATACAAATGAATAATAATTCCTGTCATAGTTGGCACTGCAAAATGTTGATGTGAATGCATTCGCCTGCATTCGCCTGCATTCGCCTACATTCACCTGCATTCGCCTCTGTGCTTATTCAACTTTAAATCTCCCACGCTGGTTCCATACCAAGACTTTAATCACAAAATTTAACATTTTCTCCTAATTTATAAGGGAGGAAAATGTGTCTCCAAAGCGTTCAATTTGAGTCATAAGCTATATATCCCTATAAAATGCATCTCTCTCATTTATTCTTAAATGAATTCATGTTATGCATAAAGTATCTAAAATGTTTATTGCGATACCAGAAATTGTTTTATGGAGTTTAAAAAAGAGAGAATTTATTGCACATTATATGCAGCAAGAATGAATCCGTACTCGAGACAACATGACTGATCTGTCTTTATGACGGGGGAGCAACAAGAGTGAATGTCTGTCCATTGACGTGGACAAATTATCAGATAACTTGTGAAAATAAGAGGCAGTGCTCTGACATTAAGTAAGATTTCATTTCGACATTGGTAACATCATATCAAGTGTAGCATGCGAGATGTTGAGGAGAGGACGTCTGTTTGAACAAACCAATAAAGCAATGCGTGATGAGAGCAGAATGGGACGTCCTTCATTCGATGAGCGTCATAAGTACTGGACCGCAATTGTCCCTCAACGGCTCTGAATACCGTAGACATGTCTCCTTGAGTGGGATTGATTTAAGTGGACCTCATCTTAAGACCTCCGTGGACAGCTTGTGTCTTGCGCAAAGATGCCAATCTTAGTTATAATGAACCCAATCAATCGTGCTACTTATGCCCCTGTCATACAATGGCGATATTCACCCGGGAACTGCAGAAAATAAAAAATCACATTCTTGAGAATTTGAGTAAAATATAAATAAATTTAGAATCTTTGTAGAATTAGATTAAATTAGATTAGGTGAGTACCAGACGGTTTAAAAAGGAAAATGAAGAACCACAAAGACTATTACTGGAGACAAACTGCATAGAAATTTATAACTACCCAGACAGTTCGCCAAGGTGTGGCTGGTAAAACATGGAATAAGACACATGAAAACATGTAGGTGTTTTCAATCTGTACATTTTTGGTTTTTGGTCTTTAGAACAAATTTAGAAGGTTAGGATTTTCAGAAGCAAGTACATTTGTGAATAGAGAAATATTATTGTAAACTCTTGTCATGAGCATAATGTATTATAGCATGCAAGCAAAGCTGATAGAAGTTAAACCTCCAAATTTATTTCTATGAATACTTTCAATGGTATGGCTGCTATTTGGCATATTGGTCTGGTCCATTTACTGATCTGAGAAATATGATAAAGAGCAACAGATTCACCTATTATCGTTATTCAAATGAGATAAGAACAATCAGAAATTTTCCTATTGATTCAGCCTATTTGACAAACAATTACCAATTTAGTTCGGGACTGACAATCATGTTCATTTTACTCGCCCTTGATTTAATAAAGTCTGGCTGGAGTCACTTAATATTGAATAGTTTAACGTTTTATTTAAAACCTATCATTCTCAATCATGATCATAAAAGAGTCAAAATATCAATCATATTCTATAACATTTGGGAGAAAAGCAGTAATGGCTCCCTGCTAAATGTCGACTCGTATCGTGCAAGAATAAAAGTTATTCATGTAAAGATATGTGTATTATTAACATCTAAAAGAATAAAAGATTTTATGAACATGATGCCCTATTCAAAGATAAGTGCTCATGTTTGAAAGAGACAGACCATGACTTTCAAAACGGTTGTTATGTAAAACTTGTGCATCAGATGAATTTATGAATTCAAAAAATTCATAAGAGAGACCATTGACTCTTTCAGACAATGACATAAAGTTACTTAGTTTATCAACCCAATATGGATCCTCGGAAATACACATCCATTATCAAATGATATTAACAATTTTAAATTCGCCTTTTATCGCCCCTCTACAAAAGAATGAGGGGCGTCCCTTTGCATGACAGATGACGTGTTTTTTTGTGCACCGATCATGACGTAGTGGTGCGGACGGAGACCCTGGCATAGTGGCAATGATTGAGATAGGTGAACTATAAAAGAATCGATGATCAGCCGACTGAGGGCTCCAGCATCGGCCTATGCCGACATAAATCAGATACTTCACTCCCTAAAATAGCTCACTCTCGTGATCTAGGGTGTGAACAACAGTTGTTATGTCTCCTTTCAGTGCACAGAGAGTTGTCTGTGATAAGATTGCAAGGAGACCCTTCTTAAATAGTACATTCAGAGACATAAGCTGTTCCTATTTTTTACAATCTAAATCTAACATCCATACCTTCCTAATCTTAAAGTGCAGTTTAAACAATTAATTCAATATGCTTGTTAACAGTGAGGAACGAGGCTTGCATGTCAGTTTTAGAAATGTCTTACTCTTTGGTAAATGCTCTTAGGAATTCTTGTGTTGATATCAAAGATTGTGTGATCATGAGTATGATATCGATATCAAAAATTTATATCAACTCAGATTAAATTCCCACTCAGTTTAAATTCCCAAAGATTGTCACTCATATCAAACAGTAACATGATTAGGTAAGAAAAAGTTTGCAATGATAGTAGTGATGTTCTGGTGGCAATAGTGCTGCCAGGGAAATTGTATGGTAAAAGGAACGGTGTTGTCAAGGAAACTGTGTTGTTATGGATATGGTGTTGTTAGAGGAATGGTGTGGCCGGGGCAATGCTGTTGTCAGTGTAATACTGTTGTCAGGACAATGGTGTTGTCAGAGTAATAGTGTTGTCTGGGCAATGCTGTTGTCAGGATAATAGTGTTGTCAGGGCAATGGTGTTGTCAGGGCAATGGTATTGCCAGGGGTGATAGTACTGATAGGGAAATATTGCTGACAAGGGAATGGTGTTGATGGGGGTATGGTGTTGTCAATGGATTTATGTTTTTCATGAGAAATGTTGTTGTAAGATCTGGTGTTGACAGTGTAGTGGTGCTGACAAGGATATGTCCCTCACAGGGCTATCGTTTTGTTCCTTTTAAGACTTTAAAAACATGATTAATATAGTTTTAGATTGCAGCAGATGGTTCCTTATTTAGAACATTGTAGGTTAGTGACCTTACAGAGCTTTGACGTTAAGAATTGAATCAAATCCTGTCTGCGATCGGTTCAATTTGCCAAACCACAAAAAAATGTTATCTCTTATTGGAAAATGCCGCTCTCAACTTTGTGTCAGTGTTTTGTACACAACGACATGTGCTATTGTCCACCAACTACACAAATTTGACACGAACTTGTTTTTTTTGTCCTTCAACAAAAGCTTGACTGGTCACAAAATTTAATTACAAGGTGTATTCACAGACAAATTACATTGCCAGCAAAGAACACTTGGTGAAAACCATGAGAGGAACTTCCACAAGTGTGTAGCCTTTTAAACACGTCATTGTTTTACTCACCAGAGTTGCTCTAAAAGGCTTAGATAACCTCTCACAGAACGGCTGAACATTCCGCTTACCGCTATTACTCATTTTTACAATTTATCAATGGGTGGTTGGCCTGTTTACCACCTCCATCTACTAGCATAGCCTGCAGCAAGGAACCCGGCTACCAAAACTGGCTGCCTTGCACACACATCGTTCTATTCTATTCTCTCTAATTCAGCCCTTTAATTCGATTTGTGAACCCACTGGGGAGCCAGTAATTGTTTGTGTACGACATGCTCAATTCAATGTAAAGATAAAATGGATTATTTTTGCCTTCTTCTTATTGCCAGTCTGAAAAACACAATTCACAGGCAATTTTAATTTCCTTTTATTGGGTCTGTATCGAGTCTATTACATGTGGCAACATCTGTAACCCTGTCCACTATATATACTTGGGGATTACTTCTTCAAACAGCACGACCAGATGGAATCATAAGATGAAATAAAACTACATTTGGTTTATATGCACATATGTGTTTTCATATCAAGCTCAAACGGAAAAAAAACGTTTAATAAAGTTATCACAAATTTTAGCTACTGCATTAGTTGGAAGAACCCAACATTTAGCTTTATACGTGAACCAAGGACAATAAAAGCAAAATTTATCACATAAATTTATCATCCTCCTCTCCTTAACTTCAGTCTAAATATGTAAACCTTTAACTGAATACATGTAAACTCAACGGTTTTACAAAAATAAAGGGACTACTTTCTCAGAGTCTCAAATCGAAAGAAGTGTTTCAGTGGACACAAGATGGGGGTCTGACAATATTGGATAGGGCCAGTTTTGATAACAAGACTGAAATAAAAGCTGCTTGGTACATTCTTGGACATGTCCCAGTCTATCGATATTGACACTGTGAAAGCGGAGTTAACTAAGCAACTCTCAACCACGTGGATCGCTCTGTATTAACCAAGCAAATTGTGGTAATCAGAACTCATTACAGCCCCCGTTCCTTGAGGTCATAACATTCAGCCTGTCTTTCTTCTAGCCCAGGCTCCCATCAGTGTGACGTTGCAACGCGTACCAATATGGCGTCCGCACCGGTCACGTGACTCTTTTGACAATCAAATTAGACCATCACTTAGATCACAGCTTCTCAAAGTAAAGCTATTTGATCCTATAACCCAGAGGGTCAAATCTGTATTACAAATGCGCACAACCAATATGGGTAAATATTGGTTATGCAGATGCAATGTACATGTCAAAACAGTTCTTTTGAGTCAGTTCCATTTGTTTTATTGGTAAAAATGTTTGTCCTCTTTGATTAGATATAACCAAGTTTTCAATTCACTATATTTAAAGTTATTGCTGACGTCAATAAGATATTAAGGCTAATGGGGGCTTATATAATTAAGTTTGATGTATGCAGTATGGAGGCTAGAGCAGGTATAATCTACTAGGTCCAATGGAGAGCATGTGCGCAAAGCCGGATAATGCATTAGACCTTCCGGTCTAGTGTTGGAAGCATGTACATGAAGTTGTGCATTGGTGAGAAGGCTGGACCTGTTTGAAACAAGCTAATCTAATGAAGGACTGAAGAGTAGGCGGGTTGAGAAGAGTGCTTGTGAGCACAACATTAAGGTCGTGTCGGACCTGATGCTTTGTGACAGTTTCAGGATGCCCATACGTTATATAATGTTCTGGCTTACAACACTCTTTATGTTAGGTTACCCGTTGATAACATGGTCAACACAACATTATGTTCTCTCAAAGGATTGTTTCCTAGTCTAACTCCTAGTTAATACAATTTTATTGTCTACTTTGTCACTAAATAATGTCCTTTAATCTGGAAGGGAGTATTTTGTATATGTCCAGATTTTTAAAAAAACCCGTATAAAATAGAGATAATTCTATCCTGGTGTGCAATGTTAGACCGAACTTTATGCGTGAAATCCAAGGCATGAGATGATTCACGATAAATTGCAATGAGTACCTCATTTTGATATAACATTTTGATCACATTTTAGAGGTGAAATTAACATTTTGGTTTGAGAGATCACATCTGCCATTCGTTAGTACAAGTAAATAGTCACATATCAAACTAATATACATGTATGTTAGAGAGTTCAATGATGTTATTTTTGTAAAAAAAAAACATACTTAACCAAAAAATCATTCTATTCTTCTATTGTGATAATATATAACAGGATGCCCATGCTTAGATTCACTATTGCCACCTAGTGAGTATAAAATATGGGTTATGCTTTATTGCCATTTGTTGGATTTGATACTCCCTACAAATAAAGGGGATGATATGTGATATGATAGAAAAAGAGAGAGCACACCTCAGAGAAATGGAATCATTGGTTGCAAAGGGAATTATCTTATGGTACTCTGCAGTAGTGAATGGAACTGTGAAAAACTTGTTGAAAATATTTCCATTAGTGGAACCTGTTATCCCTTGCAGCATATAACATCCTTTACTGCCCATCTTAAAACTGCTTTTATTGGGTTACATCTATTTGTTCCAACTCCGTGGAAAGAAAAATGCTCTTATACACCATTACACATGGTTTCCTCCTTTCACAACATAGATGTATGGGTAGTGATACACTTCCATACATTTCCAGTACTAGTAGTGGATGTTGTGATGTGGTCATGGGTAGAAGGGTTATTTGGCTTGAACATGTTTCTTTTATTATCATATATATATATATATATATATATATATATATATATATATATATATATATATATATATATATATATATATATATATATATATATATATATATATATATATATATATATATAAAATATGCCTGGAGATGCAAAGCTAAACATATGTGGTAAAAACAATGTGCACAATTGTTTTAATGTTTGACCTGCGTGATTTTACCAGTAAAGATGTCAGAACACCATATACTAAATATGAAATGCACAGACCATAAGCAGTGGTTAATGAGAGGAAACACACAGGTAGAAGAATGGGGTGATTTGGACGTGTCGGCCAAAGATGATGGAAATCTGGGGATCTAAGGGAATGGTCGTTAGGAGCGGAGAGTAGCCATTTTGCCTGAATTATGATGACTATAAATATCTATATCTGTATTATTATGGTTATTTTTCAGAGTCGGATATGCATCCAGATAGACGACTCCTTGGGGCCCAAATGAGGCGAGAAATGACCTGCAAATGACTCATTTATGATCAACTTTAAGGACACGCATAAACATCATTTGGAAAGATATTCTTGAAGTTTATCTTCGAGTGAGAGTGAAATGAAGTAGACAGAAAAAACATTAATTCAATCGTTTTTCATACTTGAAAAGACATGTTTTATATGAAAGGGTTTCAAGCTCTCAACACCAACGTCGAACGAATCATTACTACTACCACTGAGTTTGGCATCTTTAATGATTAAATGGATCATTCTGTGCTCATGAGAATCATCGTGTTGTTTTTTTATAAGAACCCAAAGACGAACGTGCCTAGTTTGAAAGACCAATATTTTCCCAGGGTGTAACCTCACAATAGATTAGATTACATTAGACTAGATTATATTCCATCAGATCAGATCAGATCAGATCAGATCAGATCAGATCAGATCAGATCAGATCAGATCAGATCAGATCAGATCAGATCAGATCAGATCAGATCAGATCAGATCAGATCAGATCAGATCAGATCAGATCAGATCAGATCAGATCAGATCAGATCAGATCAGATCAGATCAGATCAGATCAGATCAGATCAGATCAGATCAGATCAGATCAGATCAGATCAGATCAGATCAGATCAGATCAGATCAGATCAGATCAGATCAGATCAGATCAGATCAGATCAGATCAGATCAGATCAGATCAGATCAGATCAGATCAGATCAGATTAGAGCACGGCACGGCACGGCACGGCACGGCACGGCACGGCACGGCACGGCACAGCACAGCACAGCACAGCACAGCACAGCACAGCACAGCACAGCACAGCACAGCACAGCACAGCACAGCACAGCACAGCACAGCACAGCACAGCACAATCTGATCTGACGTGATCTAATTTAATCTAGTCTAGTCTACTGTAGTGTAATCTAATCTATTGTAATGTTATATTTCATCAGATCAGATCAGATCAGATTAGAGTAAAGCATTGTACATCACAGCACAGCACAGTTTGAAAATACAAAAATGGCAATAACTAAAGGTTCAGAAATGATGGGAACAAGACCCCAATTAAATGATGCGAGAAATATTAAAGTGATATACATGAACATTAATATGACGATCCTAATAATTTATTCATTGATTTTGAACTTTGAGTAAGTTAGCTATGTATATCAAAAGTAATTGCAAACGTGTTTCCGGATAGGAAAATGAGATTTACAACAGGATATAATCATTTTTAGTCATTTTCAGATGTTTTGTTAAAATCACGGTTGAGAACTACTGCATCAAGGGGCTGCAAGGTAAAAAATATAACATCGTCAGAATACAAAATGGTTTGCCAGGTGGTATGTGATGAGAATCCTGACAGAGTATGCCTTCTCACAGACAATGTATATTCAGATCCTATTGATTGACTTGAAAAAGGTTTGTTATTGATGATGCATAACAAAAACGATGCAGATTCCCGTAGAGAAATGACCCGACCGTTTCGTCTACTTCTGCTGAAGTGTTCCCTTTTTTAGAACGGCCTACAACCGGTTATTGGTTCTTATGTACAGGAACGGAGGAAATTGTATAGAGACATATCATGTCAAAATCATTTTAGATTGATGTCTCATGTTAATCACGAGGAGGACTGGTGGTTTTCTGGGTTTTTCTCTGCACACGCCAGGGTCAACCAGTGAGAGAACTATCTGTGTCTATCGCGCACTGGACTTGGCTGTGTCGTTCATCCGGGCATCGTGACGGCCATCTTGACTCTGTCACGCCATCCAGCTATCAGATGTGCCATATTCTCTGGCATGGAAGGAACACCACAACCCGTCTGTATACACTGAGCGGAAGCGGGGACTCAGAAGTCGGGTCGTTACGTAGTTGGTGGTAATGCTGTCTGGCTTGTAATGTGGCTTGGATGAGTAATGAGAACCTTTCAGAGGAGGCGATAAGAATGTCATCATTTGAACTGTTTGATAAGGTATTCACCTGTTGGTGCCATCTAGATCGCTTCGCACTCTAAATAAGTCTATCTCTGATAAAAATGACATAAATCAGGTTATCTGCAGTACAAAAAATAATCATTTTATAATCTACAGTAATAACTTTAATTCAATTGTGTGTCTATATACCAAACAATTCACAAATAGTTTTCCATCATGGTACTACCCTGTTCTGGATCTGTAACTTTAATGGTATTTATAATTTCACTGAGGTTAACTAAAGGTAAATGGTCAGTTTGGTATCAGTCCCCAGAGGGCGTACCCTATGTGTATATATAGGCACGGTTTAGCCCAGGGGGACTTCAAGGACAAGACCCCTAAGGCCAGGTTATTGATGAACAAGATTTGATGATTGAAAATAGTGATGAGGTCACTAAATAGATATGGAAGAGGTGCAAATGCTTAAATGTACCTCAACGCAGACAAATTGCCAGGATAATTGTCTCCTCTATTACATTCAGCACAGATTCATCCCTGACACCCAAAATAGAAACATCCATGGCACGGAACATTTTTAAGGCCACAAATTTCCTTTGTTTTGTGAGCCCTGTGTGCGATAGAGTTACAAGGCCTGTAGTTAGCGGTATGAAAAATGTCAACTCTTGGGAACCAGAAATCATAAATCTCTATAGATCACAGTCCAGGCGATGAGATGCCTGCTACTGAGAGAGCCTGATGATTGTGTTTGGGCAAACCTGTTAGAAGAATCACATTATTCGCTATGGAAATGGTTGCGGTGAGATGTTCACGGAGCAGACATCGGGTCAGTGTGGTTCCTTGTGTCACACCGTCAGAATTTGGTTACGTTTGAAATATAGACCCCGCGTGAGTTTGGATGCTGCTCAGCTCTTTTGGTATCCATAACTCAATATTGGCTCCACATCGCTTTTATGTATTTGCCTCTCCCGGACGGTGATGTTATGGAGTGAGGTTTTTTTTTTCACGGACTTAAAGATGATGGTTAGCTAGGGGACTCACCTATGCTAAAATTGGCTGCTCATTCGCTCCGTGGACTGGATAGACACCCATAAATCTTGAAAAGTAGAAATTTTACCGGCTCCCATGTTTGATGCCGATGTCTAACAACACAGCCTCTCTCTGATTTATGCCCCCTCTTGTCCATATCAAACCCACTTTCTCCGATCAATTAATTTCCCGGGGTCTTCTGAGAGTTTTTCCCTAGTTATTCAAACCTGAATAATACATGTACAAATAGCTTGGTTTCAACATATTTCTCCCAGCTTAGATATCAAAGCTATCTTCTACATAAAACACTGCATATATGGTTGTCCTTGTATATCATCAACTGATTGCAAAGATTATATATTCAACAATCATAGTAAAATTTAAATAATAAATATTTTGAAATGAATACTATCTTCAAAAAGTCTATTTCTTTATGTGATAAAAAATTTTCATCACTGGCCGAAATAGCTAATATTGGTAGAGCATTCACCTTGGGATCCAGGGATTCCCGGTTCGAATCCCAGCCAGTTTATACTAAGCGCTGTGAGCAGACATTGTCTGGAATCAGCGCTATATAAATGTTGTCTTTACCTTTACCTTTCACTTGTTGCTTGCACGCAGCGCACTGCAGGGAGAGAGATACACGGTGCCAAGACCTCTGACAGGCGAGTTAACCAATGTTCTAAGGGCCTCATTAATGTTGATCGAGATGCTTCCACAGTCCTACAATTATCCAGTGGTGGGATGTAGACACAGGTGTCCGCCTCTCTCCTCTCCATTATGCACCAACAACCCTAAGTCTTGTCAATTTTATAGACGATGTAGAACTAATGATCTGTTATTTTTCCAGGCCATCCCTTCCCAATCATAAGCTGGATTATTTGACGCACTCCTAATAAACGTGACAGACAAAACAAAAATATTTCATGTACTAGTAAGCACGCAAGTTGTATAATGTTTTATTGGAGTACTTCGGGATATGTAATTGATGAGAATGTCTGTGGAGTGGGTGGGTTATTGGGGGGGAAAAGCCCAATCTTAAGCATTTGAAACCTTGCCTCTAATGAAGGCCACAGAAGTTGTCATGCCTAACAAGTACCAGATGACAGAAGTCTGGGAGGTGTTGTGCTTCATGACGCATGCCGACACAATGAGGACTGCCAATAAGCAAATCCTCAAGTAGCGCCCTCTACCTGCAGGAAGAGCTCAATTTCGGAACAGCGTGGTTTGATTAGTGCGGAGAATGAAAGCAAAAGGTCACACGGAAAAGACGTATTTGCTTCTTCACCTTCTCTAAATCAAATTATAGACTGGCATTGGTTAATTGATTGGATGTGGAGTGTGTAATCTGGTGATATGTTAAAATATATCGCCTCAAATATATCAGAAACTCCCAAATATATATGATGTATATATGTCAACATTGAGCGTATATAGCACAAATATACATTATTTCAAGTTAGTATTGTTACCTTGTTATTTAGAAAAATTGAAATCTATAAATATATTGTTTCTGACACCGGTTTGTTGTAAGGTATCAAAATAATGTATTGCCTTTGCCATGATACATCATATTCTTGGCAATATTTTGAAAGAGTAGGGCGTTAAAATCCGGCGGCAGGCTTGAATCTCACTATCAGTTTAGGAACGCACCACCTTTTCAATACTGCTTGAAATACACGAAAGCTTTAGAGCCTGAAGAAAGAAACAAAAACAGCCATAGATTTTGTTTACAATACGAATTTAAATTTGACGTTCTCCTAAATAATTTTACAGGTATTAAATTTGGAGCGAGGCGACAGTTAGCAATTACGAGATCACGCGAAGTAGATGAGTTAAGGTGGATCTCGAATCTCTATTCTCCATCTTAATACTCAATGGATGCTTGGAAAAAATTCCGATTTCCTATTTATATTTCAATAAGTACATGCATTGGTGAAGGATTAGGTTAACATTATATTTGTGTATTTATCTTAAATAATCATTACCCAAGAAAATACTGAGCAATGAATAGTTCTCACTGATTTTAAAAATGAACAGATTTCTTATTTCTTAATTTCTTAATTTTATTCACATATTTCTTAAAGTCAGTCACACGATGAGCATAATTAAACGTCTATGTTTTCACGCAATTTTAACACTTTTATTTTTATTTTTACTTTTTAAAAATATAAAGTCAATACTCTGAGTCAATATTTCCCAGCGAAGATAGATAACAACTAGCTTTTAAACTACGATAACGCCCTGTCTATCTACACTGTCACCAGGCAACTTTATAGCTGGCATTTGCTGCAACTAGGAAAGATTTATCAAAAAAGTAATCACACCTAATGATACAAAATCTAGTAGAAATGGGATGTAAGAAGCTATTATGCAAATTATGAACAGCAATCATGTTGGAGTAGAATACAGCGGGGCCCTGTTTGAAATTCAATTAGGACAATCTAAACGTTGGAGAAACCAATATTACCCCTACTGTCTCCACAACTTTAATGTTGTTAGAAAGGTTTATACAAGCGTACAAATAGTGCTAATGTTTCTGTACCTCACGTGGTGTCAAATTACAAATCGCTATGACAAATACCAATACATTCAGGCCCTAGAGGAAACGCTCTTCCTAAGTGAAGTCACAAAAGCTCCGAGATATTTTCACAACGTCGATCCATTTTTTGCGAACTTCCTTTTAAGAAATATCAAATAAAATTATGTGATAATAGTATTTTGTAGTCATACCACTTAAATAAGGAAACATGTTAATATTTTTAGACAGCGGCTTTAAAAATTAAATTTTAAGGGCTAAACTTAACATTTATAATTATTTGATCTTAAATACATTAGTTACCATGAGGGCATGCATGTTGAACGGTATTGTTATGACCACAAACTTGATTATAACGTTGATGCTTGCATCACACCAGAACATGCAACCTGATACAAGATCTGTTCGTGTTGTTTTTAGTGGAAGGCATCCCACGTGAACACTTCCTTTGATAGAATTTATGGTTTGCGTCTGTAGACAAAATAGATAAAGTAAATATGATTTGTCTCATTTCATGTCATGTTCCATTTCGTTCATTGGGTCAGGATGCCTTTTGTTCAAGGACGGAGAACCAAAATATCATTGGTTTGCCCCTGAGGATTTTTTTCTAATGCAATCTGTTAATTATGTATCCCATTTTTCTTTTATGATCCAAATATGGGTAAAACAATACCATAGCCATTAATAAAATATGCAAGAACCAATATCATTAAATGGTCTTAAATAAATATCATTTTTTCATTATTGTTTGTGACTGCCTGTCAACAATACATAATTGCTTATGTTGTGTTTTTTAAAGACAGCATATGAAAAAAATCCCAAATCCATATATTTTGAATATTGTTTCAATATCCATCATAAAACTTTGTTTTTAAAATCATGACTTGAAAGAGCAAACTTAGTCAAAATTATTTTTCCATTATTGAAGATTTCAATACCAACAGCCTGGGGATCAATTCTTAGAGATTAAAGAATTAAAGATTCTCTCTATGTCAGAAAATATTGAGAAATCTTTCAAGAAATCCGTTCAAAACCTTGGATAAGATACACAATAATTAACTTGATATCAACCTTTTATTTTGCTGATCTTCAATTCCTCATGTTTGTGCTTTTCACAAATGATATTCCGAAGCATTTCTTTTTTTTAATCTTCTCTTTCTCTGTCCTGAATATTGCTTATTGTCAGCATAGCTTAGGCAGTGAGAGGGGGATATTTTCTGTCTTTCCCTTTCTACATCTATAAGTTTACTCGGCAAAACCAATTGGCATCCCGCCGGCATCCCTTTCTTCCTCAATCTCCATCCTCTTTAAAACTACTGGGCGGATTTCTTAGCTATTTGCAGGTAAGATGTGGTATTTTCTTGTGATGAATCCTATGTTTATTCCATATATCACTTTTTGTCAGTTTTATTTTTAACTGAACAATATATTAGCAAACAATGAATTATTCCAAGCACGCAAGTTATCATTCATAAAGTATTTTTTAGTCATTTCTGGGAAATGTTCACAAACATTACGAAAATACAATGGTAAACACAGGTCTATGTGTCAATGTAATATTTGTAAACATTACTCGAAAATACCTGCAAATTGCCTTAGTGATGACAAATCTACTATGTAAGTGTGTGAACATTATTTTTAGCAGAACAATACAGAGACCTTTTTAAAGAAATATTTCTTGTTATCAATGACGCAGGAGGCAAAACTGCATTAAATGATGTGGTTTTGACCTGAATTATTTACATATGAACATCATTACCCCCAAATAACTATTTGGACATTACCCAGCGGACCTCTCAAATACTATGTTACCAATAGCACAAAAGCAATTTCCCAGCAATTTGGCAGGGTTAGATCATGTTAATGGATGAAACACACTTCGTTCAATATATAGTTTACCAACAATGCAAATTATGACTTTCAGCAAACATAAGTGACATATATTTCTTTTTTCAAGAGCAAAACTATCTTGTTATCTTATTTCATAGAATTTGTTTACACATTTATAAAATGATTAATTTGTAATTTTGTTATCAAATTCATTTATCAAAACTGAAAAACAGCATATATATGTATTCTACTTAAATCTCGAAAATCACGTTATAACGTTAGTAAGACGTGATCATCTGGAAGCACCGTGGTGTTCACGTGGCGTTCACGTGGCTTGTCTGCTGTGTAGTCTGGCTGGGTTATCAGATTACACAATTTCTCATGAACACTAGTGATTTTACTGGAAGTGAATCCAGGCGGCCATTAGCAATGATGTATCATAGGCAAAAATGAAAATGAAGAGGATATGTGTCACTTGGCTATAGAATTTCAATGGTACAATTTAAGCAGCATGCCATATGTCTTGAGACCATTCTCTTTACACTTTTTTTTCATAACAAGATCTACCACACCTAACAGGACACCCAGCTATATTCTATCAGTATGGTAGTTGACAATTTGGCTGATTTCTCTTCGGAAATAATACATGCTGCAGTACTTGTTTCACGCTGAGTACATGTATGGAACCTGTTTATGTAGAAACCAATAGAAATATATCATTTATATAAGGAATATGAAAACGAAAATAATTAATCTACAAACACATTTACGGTTAGTCATAATTAATTTGATATATGCACATAGGAGTGAAGTTGAAAGGTTGGATGTTGTTGAAGGTTTCATCATGAAAAACTGTCTCTCAGCTGTCTGTCGGAGCTGACAATATACACAACTGAGGCTTCCCTGCAAATGCCCTGCTACACCGGAAACCACACAACGAGATTCCCGTAATGAGAATGAGATGTCCTCATCACGTGACCTGATACAGCAAAGAAAAAAGCCGAATGAAAATATCTTCCTCTTGTGCACATATTATCGTTGGAAAGCTTGCCCTTTTCTCGTTTAATGTCAAAATCGGTTTTGGTATATCATCAATTTAAACAAAACTACACTTATCAGCTGGAAGTGTTTGTTGCCGTAAATTGAATGTCTGGACTGTACATTGCTATCATTTTCCTTGTATCCGTCTCCAGTATTAATAGAAATAGTCATCTCAAATAAAATCTTGAAATGAGGTCTATCGATTGTGCTATTGCCCAGCACGAGGCAGTCATATAGCTGTCTAGGCGGGGCGTCCCCTGGTGGCCAGAGTTCCTCGGCTGACAGATAGAGCTTATTATGGCAGTGACCAGAGGCCTAACTTGGGTCCTTAGAGAAGGATATACAGATTGCCCATGTCCCCCTTCCCACTAATAGGATCTTATAAGATGTACCTGCCTTCATTTCATCCTCTTACAAAATAACTTATATCATTAAACAGTTGTCTATCAGGACTGAAGTCCTATAAAAGATGTCCAATTTGTTATGATAAATTGCTGGTGTATTTGAGTATAAGCATAGTGATTAAGACTAAATTAAACGTTTAATGCTGTACTATGAGTTTACATCAACACTGTACAGTTATCCTGCTAATGATAAGGGCACAACAACAAGACATCTTGAATTGACAAAGATTTGTTTTTTTTAGAAGTAGCTGTTACGCGTACGTGCCAAGAATACTTTAGATGTCCTTAAAAAAGTTAAATCAGTTATCAAAAAATGACGGGCGCAATATTGCCTTTCTGGCATTGTCAGTCTTTTTTGTGGTTTTCATACACGATTTCACACAAATGAAACTGAGGCAGACAAACGTTCAATCGCGAGATCTTCATGGGTCAACTTTGAAAGCCTGATCAAATATAACTATTGAATTCGTGTGCAAAATCACGTGAGGCTCTTTGGCTATTTTCAATTGCACCCATTGCTTAAAATGAATGGATAGTATTTCAAGTCTTTTGAATCTATATTTGATAAAGGAACTCAACATTAGGTACAGGAACTTAACATTAGGTACTGGTTTTAATATTAGGTACAGGATTTCAATATTAGGTACTGGATTTCAACACTAGGTACAGGATTTCAACATTAGGTACAGGAATTAGAGGCGTATAATTCCCTTAAGAGAAAATACCAAACATCGAGAGGAAAGTCTTTGGTAAAGAACCAACGTGGGGGGGGGGGGTTAAAAAGTTGAATAGGTCATAGCGGCGAAATCACTCGCATCCCTTGTACTACAGTCAAAACCATTTTAGACAGTGGTACCAAAGCTGTGAAAGAACTAAAATGTGGGGGCTGTAGGTTGGTCAAAAGTGGCTCAGATTCCCCTAAGCTGCAAACACGTAATGTAAATATTAGGTTTAGGAATTCAAGTATACACATTATATGCTATAACTGAAATTGTTCAATCGGTAGAGCATTCGCTTTGAGACCTATCGATTTCCGGTTCACATCCTGCCCAGTTATCAAGCATCATGAGCAGACAATGTCTGGAATCAGTACAACATAATTGCTACCTTCACAATTTTCACATTTTTAAAAATAACTTATGATGTGGTGAAAATCATCCATCTACATAAAAAAATCGTATATTTGAGAATGGATATATGTTTCTGCACAAACTTGGTTCCAAACAGGAGGCGAAATGTGACCTAAAAGTAGGAGTTATGAAAAATATATAACATCACTGTACGCTGTCGCCAAAGAGATACGTAAAATAATATATTGAATGTCTTGCAGGAGAAAGTTACAGGAGTATGGCATAAAATAAAGGGATGTGTAGAATGATATGTGACATCATTGTAGGCAGTGACAGGGGTGCAGCCTTAGATAAAGGGATGTGTAGAATGATATGTGACATCATTGTAGGCAGTGACAAGGGGTGTTGCCTTAGATAAAGGGATGTGTATAATGATATGTGACATCATTGTAGGCAGTGACAGGGGTGTTGCCTTAGATAAAGGGATATTTAGAATGATATGTGACATCATTGTAGGCAGTGACAGGGGTGTGGCCTTAGATGAAGGGATGTGTAGAATGATATGTGACATCATTGTAGGCAGTGACAGGGGTGTTGCCTTAGATAAAGGGATATTTAGAATGATATGTGACATCATTGTAGGCAGTGACAGGGGTGTTGCCTTAGATAAAGGGATATTTAGAATGATATGTGACATCATTGTGTGCAGTGACAGGGGTGTGGCCTTAGATAAAGGGATGTGTAGAATGATATGTGACATCATTGTAGGCAGTGACAAGGGTGTTCCCTTAGATAAAGGGATGTGTAGAATGATATGTGACATCATTGTGTGCAGTGACAGGGGTGTGGCCTTAGATAAAGGGATGTGTAGAATGATATGTGACATCATTGTGTGCAGTGACAGGGGTGTGGCCTTAGATAAAGGGATATGTAGAATGATATGTGACATCATTGTAGGCAGTGACAGGGGTGTGGCCTTAGATAAAGGGATGTGTAGAATGATATGTGACATCATTGTAGGCAGTGACAGGGGTGTTGCCTTAGATAAAGGGATATGTAGAATGATATGTGACATCATTGTAGGCAGTGACAGGGGTGTTGCCTTAGATAAAGGGATGTGTAGAATGATATGTGACATCATTGTAGGCAGTGAAAGGAGTGTGGCATAAAATAAAGGGATATGTAGAATGATATGTGACATCATTGTAGGCAGTGACAGGGGTGTGGCCTTAGATAAAGGGATGTGTAGAATGATATGTGACATCATTGTGTACAGTGACAGGGGTGTGGCCTTAGATAAAGGGATGTGTAGAATGATATGTGACATCATTGTAGGCAGTGACAGGGATGTGGCCTTAGATAAAGGGATGTGTAGAATGATATGTGACATCATTGTAGGCAGTGACAGGAGTGTTGCCTTAGATAAAGGGATATGTAGAATGATATGTGACATCATTGTGTGTAGTGACAGGGGTGTGGCCTTATATAAAGGGATATGTAGAATGATATGTGACATCATTGTGTGCAGTGACAGGGGTGTTGCCTTAGATAAAGGGATATGTAGAATGATATGTGACATCATTGTGTGCAGTGACAGGGGTGTGGCCTTAGATAAAGGGATGTGTAGAATGATATGTGACATCATTGTGTGCAGTGACAGGGGTGTGGCCTTAGATAAAGGGATATGTAGAATGATATGTGACATCATTGTAGGCAGTGACAGGGGTGTGGCCTTAGATAAAGGGATGTGTAGAATGATATGTAACATTTCTGTGTGCAGTGACAGGGGTGTGGCCTTAGATAAAGGGATGTGTAGAATGATATGTGACATCATTGTAGGCAGTGACAGGGGTGTTGCCTTAGATAAAGGGATGTGTAGAATGATATGTGACATCATTGTGTGCAGTGACAGGGGTGTGGCCTTAGATAAAGGGATATGTAGAATGATATGTGACATCATTGTAGGCAGTGACAGGGGTGTGGCCTTAGATAAAGGGATGTGTAGAATGATATGTAACATTTCTGTGTGCAGTGACAGGGGTGTGGCCTTAGATAAAGGGATGTGTAGAATGATATGTGACATCATTGTAGGCAGTGACAGGGGTGTTGCCTTAGATAAAGGGATGTGTAGAATGATATGTGACATCATTGTAGGCAGTGACAGGGGTGTTGCCTTAGATAAAGGGATATGTAGAAGGATATGTGACATCATTGTAGGCAGTGACAGGGGTGTTGCCTTAGATAAAGGGATATGTAGAATGATATGTGACATCATTGTAGGCAGTGACAAGGGTGTTGCCTTAGATAAAGGGATGTGTAGAATGATATGTGACATCATTGTAGGCAGTGACAGGGGTGTTGCCTTGGATAAAGGGATATGTAGAATGATATGTGACATCATTGTAGGCAGTGACAGGGGTGTGGCCTTAGATAAAGGGATATGTAGAGTGATATGTGACATCATTGTGTGCAGTGACAGGGGTGTTGCCTTAGATAAAGGGATGTGTAGAATGATATGTGACATCATTGTAGGCAGTGACAGGGGTGTTGCTTCAAATAAAGGGATGTGTAGAATGATATGTGACATCATTGTAGGCAGGAGATATGAAATGGAATAAGTGAAGTCCTTCTTCGCAGCTTTAACATTTTGGTCCAAAATCAGGAGATATGTAGAAGTCTTAGAATATATGACATCTGCAACAACAAGTTCTGAGACTAAGGAGAAAGAGTTTACATAAAAACATCATAGTTCAAACCAAATACTATAGCTCCTTAGTGGGAGCATTTGCTCAGATTCTCACCATACCAACATTTTTTTTCAATAGATACGTCGAGTGAAGACTCTGGTCATGTCTGATGACTGAAGAAATCTCCTCCCTGCCATGGGTCCTCATGCTCAGACAACATACAACCCCATCAGGGCAAATACGCAGGTAGCGTGCCTCCATTGTCGGTGTGAATGGTTATGGCCAATACACTTGACTGGGCGTGGGTCGAAGGTATGCTTCTTGAGATGAAAATGCCTTACCGATCCCGCAATGAATTCCGCTATCTTGTAAAGCAATTTGTTGTACTAATAAAAAGTCCGGCAAGATTTCTTTAATTTCATGATAAGAATTGTATGTTCAAGATACAGGAGCTAGCACATATGCCAAGAATCTTTATAGTAGAATAATATATATATATATATATATATATATATATCGTGAAATGACCGTCAGATATATATATATATATATATATATATATATATATATATATATATATATATATATATATATATATGACGGTCATTTCACGATATAATACAATCTATCATAAGAACCTCTGATGGTCACATTAAAGAATGACCGACGCGCCGTCACCCACCATTGCCACAAGAGTCTGGGGTGCTTGGCTTTTAGCTTTTGCCTTATTTTGGAAGACCTTCATCTTCCAACAGGAAACAACAGAAATGAGTAATCTGTACCAATATTGACTAGCTCGATACCTGATCATATTAATCCAGGAGATGGTTACCCCAGCTCCCAGATTCATTTCTCAAATTGAATTGCAATGTCCATGTTCTCGTGAAGCCAACTCTTGGTTGTGGGAACATCAATTTTTCATCAATCACCACAGCGCTGATAACATTATCTGTATTTTACAAAAGTGAGCTGTTTGTTTGACACAGTGCCAGGATGGTCATCCACGGGCTATAACCTTGCTGGCCCCCTGTATTCACAACCAGGACCTGAAGAGCTGATTGGAATCAAAGACTGCACCATCAGCACCTGGTGTCGCCCACTTCATTGGCCGTGCCTTGAAGGATTCCGGTCACGTGGTCACCGCGAGAAGCTCGCCCTGGTGGTGAGAATATAGATTCTCAATGATCATGTGATGCTTACCAGAAGAGACCTCTGGTTTTTTAAATTAGAGAAACACCCACACTCAGAGAGACTTGTTTGGGTCACCAGCCATTTTAACATTATGAACTATGTTCTAATGATGTTTTTTTTTTCACTGTGGCTAACAAATGGAGGTTGGAAATATTGCTCATCATGTTTCCCTTAATATTGTTTTCAGAAGACTCCTGCACCAATTGTTCATCAAGTGACTGTATAAATGAATGTGACAATTTAACTAAAAACAAATAAGGTTTAACAAAAATGATGTTTAAAATATTCTGGTTGGAGTTTTTTATTTGCTTTTACCAGATTTCTTTGATGAAGTTGAAAACTGTGGGGCATCTTGTAAAGTAGTTGTACCCAAGACGTTATTTAACGGCAAAAGTTAGAAGATACTATTGATTACTGGGATTTCAGGTAAAACTCATAATGTCTATCTCCTCGAACAGGATTATTACTTTCTTGTTTCAACACACAAGGGATAATATCGGGTAGAAAAATATATCACTTCAGGCTGATGCTGGTATAACATTTGAAACAAATAAGCCATTGGACCTATTTTACATAATCAAGGTTAAGAGTCTGGCTTTCATCCATTGCGTTGTATTTGACACTTGGGAGAATAAATATTCCAAAGTTCATATATTTTTAACATCTCTCTACATCTACATCTTAACTGATTCCCCAGGCAATTGGCCTTGAGGTAAAATGAGATTCAATTATTGACCTTTTACAAGGAAAACAGATACTTACACTCAGTAAGAGATAGCTGTACAGCTTGTTCTGAAGAAGATAACCAACCTGGTGGACAAAAGATAGACTGCACTTTTCTCAAATATACAGCAAAGACGTCAATCTAAAAGAAAAACAATGACTAAACAGCCAACGATTCAATCTCCAAAAAACAAGACTGTCTCTGGGTATATTTTCATGTCTTGTCTACCTGGAACAAATGCAAAAAAATAAATTGAATGCGCTGTTTAAACATATACCTATTTACATGTAATCTCATCGCTTGGGCTCATAGATGAAAGTTATATAAAATTGACATGCACAAAAAAGATAGACATATAATACGAAATCCTAATAACTGGAAGTATAGTTAAACAAACAAGCGAGAAAATGAGTACAGTGGATATATAAATATATTCTTTGGCTGAATATTTTTTTTTTGGATAATAAATAAATATATTAGAAACAATTCCATATTTTCATGAACAGTTCATATTTCCAGGAATAAGAGATCACGTAGTTTCACATGAGCTAAATTACACCTGCGAACCTCTCTTTTTATAAACTACATTCTAAGAATTAATGTTTGGCATCCCCAACACCCATGCCATACATGCAACGATATGATATCAATGCACTTACATTGATAAAAATAAATGAAAATGTTATTGTTTAGAAATACAATTTAATTGAGTCATTTGAAATTAGATGTAATGTTACATGTTTCAGTCATGATCTCATACACCATTTTCTCATCTATTCCTAGTCCCAGGCTGCCTTGCCAATGAACCAGGAAGGGTTTCATATATACTCGGCACCCCAGATGGCTGACAGACAGTTTGAAAAACCTTATAGGATAAACTTTATATGACAAAAAGGCCCTGGAGAATTGCCTGAGGCTTATTACTTGATTTATTTTCTTAGAACTCAGGAGTTGCACTAAATGACTGAAGGATTGGTATTGACATATACATTTTAGAATTTAATTGATCGGAAAAGGCATACGTGTATACTCAGTTCGACCGTTCTCCATAGACTAAAACATAATCTTATACAATGATATTAACCTTTGTTATCATGTACAGATTTAATATATAACAAAATCTGTTTGGGACTATTGGGATATGGTATCAATATCGTATTTTATATCTGTTATATTAAGACAAGGGGCACTTAGAACATGTTCCCTATGGAATGGATATCATGCCCATGTGAAAGAAACCATGAATTCCAGAAGCACGAGGGATATGTTCTTGTACGGTATCAATATCATATGCAGGAATATGACTATCTCAAGGTCAAGGACATCAGGGGCATGGTTAATGTTTTCTGTTTTATAAACTGAAACTGTGAGACCATCACATCCCAGTGGTGATACAATTAATGAGATTAGTATCTTGTAGTCTTTGGAGGGAATCGTTCCACATAGTGTTGTTCTCACAGGGAAGTAGACTAATGATGACATAACATAATTAACACAATAATAAATAGCAGGATAAGAATATCCTTATTGATATTACCTCCTCTTGATAACTCATACATCACACAGGCATAGAGTTTCAGCATTACCCAATGGGATTCATAGTGTTTGTCTCTGTATGATTATTGTTCAAAATGCTGTACTTTTTATTATTTATTTTAAAAAAGCAATAGTATTTTACATAATTTTTTACCGTACATTTTAAAGTATGTGTTAATGATGCTAGGATTGAGCATGTAGTTGCAAAAATGTCTTTTGAAAATCATAAAGATCAAAATCCAACATTTCATTTTGAAATAAAAATTTTCAAGATTCCTATTCTCTAAATATCAGACGTCCAATGAACTTTATTATTTCCACTCATGATGAACACCATTAACAATGCCACACATGACGAATACCATTTTGGGGGAAGTACCATGTATGCCAAAGTAAAAAGCTGAGGTAATTATCACGTTTCCATAATAGACTGATAGTTGATCATAAGAAAAATAAATAATTAAGTTTTTACATTGCAAGGAGAAAGTTTTAAGTCACTATGTGAAGATTAACATTCAACGTGTAAAGTGATTAAACGGTTTGGGTCTCACAATAAATAAAAAGTTAATATTGATATTTATCTTTTGAAAAGGACTTACACGATATACACAATATGACAAAAGCATTTAAAAACATTTCCCATCGATGAGAACCTTCTGGGATATGTCATTATTGATTGTTATGCAAATATCGAGCATCATTGATGAAATAAAATATCATGTTTATATAAATCACCAACATTGAAATTATTAATCTGTTTGATTAACATCTCCCCTGGTTATAATTAAAGGGTACAGAATGGTACTAATGTTGAGAAGACGACGAATATTGTGACAATTTAAAGCTCATGTTCCCTTCATCAATTACAGAACATTAATCTAGTTCACTTATCCAAAGTTATATGCACCAGCGATGTGTGGTGATATGTGCAACGCTGAGCTCTTTTTAGTGGCATATAAAAAAAGAAAATACATCAATTCTTATGTTTGCATTTTTATGCAGAATATCTCCATAAAATGTTTCCATGAGATAATCAAAAGACACAGCATAAAAAAAAGAAATATTTTATTCAACATTCAAAGGAAACCATCGAAATTTGTGTCTGAGGCTCACGGCCACCTGGGCAGTGAGGTGGCAGTTTATTTTGCAGGGAAGTAAACACAGTCATAATCGATCTCCAGACGATATAAATGCCTCACCGTGGAAATAAAACAAGTTCCGCATACCAAGAGACTGGAAACAGAACCAAAAGACGAGAAAAAAATCGGTGTAAAAAGCCATCACACAGGTGTGCATTTCCCAGCTGGCTGGACATTCCAGGCTGCTTTTTTATATAGCTTTTTGCCACCATTCCACGTTTGGTGAGAAAAAAGGAACCGGAAACTCACGCAATGAATGATGAAAGGTCTTTTTGTCAAGTATTGTTGTAGACATGTCACGTGACTGAGAGCGCAGTAGGATTGTCCGTTTGACTACCAGGCGTTCAGCAAACTGTTCTCCATAATCAATCATTAGTTTCTATTTTTATTTTCAAATCAAGGTAATCACAAATCTCGAAAAAGGTATATTAGCAGACAGTTAACATGTTGGCTGCCGACATAGGACAGAGACACCTTAACATTGTCCTTCCAAAGAACTAAGGTAGACATAACAGAAAAGGCAAGAGACTATATGGATATATTTATGTACAATCACCAGAACTAATGTTTAATGTTTTGACATTTCAACTTCTTTCCAATATCCAAGATTGGTATATTTCTATTGTTTTACTATTATGGATCTTAAAAGCTAACCACACGATTAGGTTTATGTTTTGTTTTAGAAAATATTTATTCTTTAGTGTTATGAAATAAATATTATCGCCCTTCCGGTGAAATGTCCTAAACTATTTAAACTAGTAATTCAATTGAAATGATATTATCTTCCCTCAGAATAACATCATACCTTCAACCCCCCAATCACTCTTTTTTTAATATCCAATGTTTAGTCCCTGATGCTAGTTTATCTTGATTGAGTCCAAAAAGGTTAGACACGTTCCACCTGGCACACCATGTGCCAGAAAACAATATGGTACCGTTTTTTGGCAAAGAAGATCAAAGAAGAACCAGGCAACACAAAGGATGTTGTAATCACTTGTGTGGTTTTGCAAAGTTAATCTATACATGCTGTTCAGGTACCAGGTAGAGTATTTGTAATATTTGTCAATTGCATGGTTGTACATTAAAAAATATTTTCTAAATGTTTTAGACCAAATATTGTTGTGTGCCAATCAAGATTTCACATCAAATAAAATAGTGTTGTTATTAGCGAAGAGGACTATATTACAATGAATAATATGCCAATTTAACAGAATAACCATAGAATTATTTTCCTATTACACATTTGACATTCAAAGTGTCTGAAGTAGTTGTTGCTTTGAAAAAAAACTTTAAATAACGTAAACTATCATAATTAATTAAAATAATGCCCTTTAGAAGAAAAGGTCGTGCAATTTATAAAGTTTTCTCCTATAAGAAGAGTTAGACTAAGATGAAGTATCCGGGACCAGAGGACTGCCTGTCTTGTCCATGTGCCTCTGAGGCTGCTCAGCACATAACAGTTCATCTCCCCTTGAGCTACTCAATTGTGACAAGCCTGCCTGTGAGTAGTCATGCATTATGCATAACAGAATGCACTACCTGTTGCCATAGAGACAATTATGTAATGACTGACACCTGATAAAGTAAGGTGATGGTCCTTGACGTTGGGGGAGAGGGAAAAACAAACGGTCAATACTTTTGTGCAATTGACAAGTATTTTCTATTGAAATTTCAACAATCATTTGCACAAGTAAAAATAATGCCAGGGACAAATTACATAATTTAGCCTTGTCACATCAGTGTTTTCGTTATATCTTTTAAGAAAGTATGAATGTTCAAAACAACAAATTTACCTTTCTAAGTGCCCCTTGTCTTAATATAACAGATATAAAATACGATATTGATACCATAATCTATACATGCTGTTCAGACAATTTTGTCTACTTTTTTCCTTGGGGCATACAACTGATTTCCTTGAATATCCTATGTGCTATGGAAGTATTGAATAAACTATATTGAATCAATTGAAATCATTGCCATTATTATATATATAATGGCAGTTTTTCGCAATACAATTCATTATTTTCGATATCAGACTATATTAAGTGAAAATATAACTATATAGTTAGTTTATCCTCCCCCAAGCAGAATAATTTATACCCCACTACCTATATGCTCAAGGTTGGCCTCATGGCAAACTTACTCGAAGTGAAAGATAAATGATTAAATCTAAAAATCTTCAGTTTGTATTAATGAAAACTCTTTCATTATATTCATATCACTTCAGGATTTCTCTGATCGCTTCTTGGATAACTTCGTTTTGTTCCGACGATTTAAACCATTTAGGTAGTTTCTATGAGTGTATTTTAGCAAAGATATTAATGAAAACCTATCTATCCCACAATGTATTAATCAAATCCAATATATTCTATTCCAGTCTATTCTAATCTAATATATTTTTTCAATTCATTCTCATCTATTCTATCCTTAACAATTCTAATCTAATCTTATATATTTTTTATCTTATCTATTCTAATGTAATTTCATGTATTGTATTTTAATACATTGTAATCTTATCTATTCTAATGGTATCTATTCTAATCTATAATACTCTATTCTAATTTAATCTAATCCATTATAATCTGCTCTGATCCGTTCTAATTCACTCTATTACATTCTAAGCTATCAATTCGAAGAAAATCTCACATTTTAAATTACTTTTGGTTTGAAATAATTGTTTAAATGAAATCATTTTTCTCAAATAACTAAGCAGAAACTAGATAATCTAGCTACTAAATATATGATTTCATTAGCTGAACCAGTGCATGTCTGGAAATATCATGAAACTAATTTATTATTCCAATTTCTATTGTGGAAAAAGATATAAAAGTTTTAAAATGATAAATTTATTAAAGCTACTAGATAGCTGGTTGGTGTACAAATCGTCTTCTTTAAAATGTTGATCATTTGATCACAAATCATAACTGACGCCGGATAACTATTTCCAGATTCTCATTAGCACCGTCTTTTGGCATTGAGCTTTTCATTTCCGCCCACCTGCCCATACTTTTGCTACACACAAAATTACTCTTTTTCAGATGGAACGCATCTGACCATAATTACACCTTTGGTCTCAATAGCTTACTCATCGATTTGTAACACATTCCGACTTTTTCAATACCTTTCATGAAATACAAGCTGATATTCAAATTAAAATAAAGGATTAAAATTTTGCCAATATTTTTCAGAAGTTAATATATATATATATATAATATACCAAAACATAAAGAGCTATTTAAGAAGCAAGATAAGAAACGAGTGAGAAAATACCTTTGAAAGACAAATTAAAGAGATGTTTTTTTTTGTTTTTTTTCTCTTTCTCTCATTCTCCATAATAAGGATAAGAATAGGAAGATCATGCATCATGATGACATCACGGAGCCCGGGTCTGGCTGCTAGATAACCTTTGTTAAGAGTGGGGACAGAACAGTTGGCATTATCTGGCAGCAGTCATCACCTCTACTCATGAATACTGGATGACACTGTCAACATACACCAATACCACAATCCCACTACTACACTCCTATCTCTGTTTATTCTTTTTTTTTTTCTCTCAGTGGCTGAGTTCATTTCTATGATGTATAAAGAATGTCTTCTTCTCTTTCCAAATATGTCCTGACGTGCATTTAAACGACACATGAGAGCAAATTAAGACCATTTACAAGACTATTTCATAGTTTTGTACTATTAAGCATACCAACACATTTGTTTTTGTGCAAAACTAATAATTTTCAGTTATAAAGTGGTTCATATTAGTTATTCGATACATGTCAACTTGTTTAAAAAAAACAGTGATAATGTCCCTTATTGCCATATCTGATATATCGATTACTCACAGGATCATATTATTAAACATTTGTAACTGAATATGTTTTTATCCTTATAAATATTGTGTGAAATAAATAATAAGTATACAGATTAGTCACATTTAGACCACTGTTGACAAGTGGGTTGTGGGTTTTGACATAAAGACGTTTGTTTAGATTATAATTCACGAGGGGCAAAACTATTATCATTATATGCCTAAGATAATAATTTAGAGAATTTAAACTGATATTTGCTATTTTCAGATGGTCTGGCCTCTGATGTTCTTGTGGGCTACAATTAAGCTTATTTTAGCATCGTATGTACCGGATGCTGGGTGACAAAGAATCTGTCTATATCAGACTGCAATGGCCACGCCACGCGTTTGTTTTACTGGCAGTGGTTCAGATGTAATACAATGGATGTTGACTGTCTAATAATCACTGCTTTCCTTGAACTTTTTCCTGATTTGACACTGAGATTCAGTATACAAATTGCCAATCAGCTGCAGAACACAAGTAATTTCCGGTTCCAGAATAGGGTTTCAACATGGCCGCCAGGTATGAAACTAATGATAGGATTTATATGTAGTCTTCTTAGATACGAAACTCAGGTCAAGACTCCTGATTTCATCAAAGCAAGAGTCTGCCACAACGCCTTTTTGCTGCTCTTGCAATATGACTAAATAATTGCGATAAGCTCTCCCAAATCCAAACAGGGCTAGTTAATGTAAATTTAGCTACACAGAGGTCTAATCAAAATTTTCCTGAGCGAAGCTGCCTGTATCAGTACTAAATTTGTTACCTTGCCAACATTGTTTCATTGCAGATGACAAAATAAAAAATAACATTTTGATATATATGTATAATATTCAATATTCACTTAATTAGAGTGTACCAGGCAACCCTGAACACTTTTTGTGATATGTTTGTGTGAGTATGGAGTTGTAAGTCACTTTAAACATCAGTTCGGTCATACTGTGACAAGACCAGCTTGTGCTAGGCATACTGCTGCCGAGGCGAACAATATTGTTTCAGGTCCTACGACAACCAAACAGTCATATAAAGATAAGTAGGGTCAACAGGTTATTAACATTCAGAAATATACCCTAGCTCGTGTTAGAAATTACATGATGTGAGTACAATCCCTGTTCTGGCGTGTATCGAGCTCACTACCTTTAATTTGGATCATCGCAAGAAGTTGGTACTGGGAAGCTTGTGCCCCAAGCGACAGTGCCAATGACCTGGACATATTCGATGTGTTGTCTCGATCCATTACAAATACCTCTTTATAAAAAGATATGAAGCATTCTATCTGGCCTGGCAAAAGATTTGACATTTGATGCTTGTGGTGATCTTGTAAACATACACTTCAAAGCATATCATATTTTTCATCTGGACAGCAATGATTATCTTCTTTTTTTTGCAGATCTGAAAATAAATTTACTTGCACCAAATATGGACCCAAAGATGCTCTCGCGCACAATATAGAATTTCTTACAAAATCTATTTTGTCATTTGCTTTTTTTTTGGGGGGGGGGAGAAATCTTTGAAGAAGATAGTTTGTATAATTATATATCTTTGTCATTATGAATAAAAAATATCCCAAGCCATTCTTTAACAGGAGAAGGGCATTATGTCCCCGTGCCATACTTCTAACCTCATGGTGGGAAGGCTGCATTGTTGTCTTAAATATAACCAAAATCAGTATAACATGGCCAATAAAAAATAAGAGATGAAGCTACAATATAGCTATGATACTTGAATGTACAGATGGTCTCTCGTAAACAACGATTTATGCTTGAAAACTTCATTATGATACATTAGTGTTAAAATCATCACTTCCGCGGTGTATATCTGTCATGTGTTGTGTTTCATCTTTTTCAAGAAATATCTCCTCCTATTTCAGGAGTTCATATTCAAGTAGTCAGTTGTGGCAAGTACGTTGACTTTCCCAATATTTTATATCGGCCATATTCTTTTATATTTCAATACTTTTGCTTGAACCATACGCATATCAAATGGCCAGATCTTCAAGCCCATTCCAGTTTAGCTCAATTGCACTGCATTTTTTCTTTCACTGTTTTTTTTCTTTTACTGTTTATCTATTTGTTATCATAGGCTATATACATATATGTATATATATATATATATATATATATATATATATATATATATATATATATATATATATATATATATATATATATATATATATATATATATATATATATATATATATATATATATATATATATATATATATATATATATATATATATGGCATGACGTGTCATTCCTTAAAAGAGAAAATGTCAAATGCCAATGCATTCACAAAGTGTTAGCAACGAAATCATTTGTGGCAATGGAAAAATAGCTTTGAAACCACCAAAAACATTCCCCTCTCTCATAGATAAAATACGTTGTGTGTCTTATCCATCTTTTTCTCAATGCTCCACGTTTCGATGCGTAAATCATACACTTGCAAGTGCAGCTCCCATATGCCAACATGTATTGAAATAAGAGTCATCGATCTGTATTATTATTATTATTATTATTGTGGTCTGCTAGTGGTGTTTCAAAAAACTTTGATCAGCGCAAATTGTGTTGCAAATTAGATAAAAAAACAACTATAGTTTACTGCACACTGTACTGTATATCGTTACTTGGTCTGCCGCTGCAGTTGTTATCATTCATACATTTGATTATCCCGCAGGAGAGTGTTTCATTCCGGGTGTAATTACTATCAAGGGTATGAATAAACATGCAGATCCCCATACTCTATACCCCATACCATCCACCCCGTGCAACCAATTTTCAGGCACAATATGTTAACGGTCCCCTGGATTAAACTGCGTCAGAATTACTCAAGTTCTCGTTAACTTTTAATGACTTCAATGGAAATTTTGGCCTTGTAATAAACTGTCCAAGTGTGCTTTGTGTATCTGAGCTTCTGGTGTCGCCACCTGGATGTGCAATATATCCAGCGCCCTCTATAGTTGACTTAGCAACTCTTTCAAATGTGGAGAAATTCAGATCATGCTTGACTTTAAGGGTTTAACTGGAAATATCAGATTAATATCAAATTATAAGACACAAAAATATGTCTATTTTCAAAAATATATTATGCAAATATAATAATTTGGCTTTTAAAGAGGAGTTGATGAATCACTGATGTAATTTATTCAGGTCCACTGTTCAATATTGGAAAAAATGGGAAAGTTGCTCAAATCATATGAACTGGACCACATGATGGCTATATATGGCCTGAAAAATAAGATGACTATCAAATATAGTTCTGTAAGTGAGAAATTTTAGGGAAATCATTAATTTTGAAAACAAACATTCAGAAGAGTATTCATGACTAACATATATTTAAATGATATGAATGGTATTAGATGAACGTTTACCAATTCAAAATAGGTATTTCACAACTCAAGTCTCATTGTGATGAATAATAATAAGTGTAAGTGGCCAATTGTCTATATTATCTTGTAAATTGGCCTGTTTGATAAGTTTAAGGGTGGAGTAATTATTTGCACAGGCAAATTTTATCTAAGCTTCAGATACTGGTGTGAATCAGATGTTTATTGTCATACTCAGCACATATTAATTTCTGATTGATCAAAAAAAAAAATTTTAATTTAAAAAAAAACTTTTGATCAAAAAAGCAAGACAAATTATATCAATTATCCCTATAAATCTTAAATACAATAAAATCAAAGTTTTTACATTTCTCATATTAATGCAAAATAGAATAATTGGCATACATGTAGATGACAGTCACGTAATAATGATTTCAACATTTTTTATTTTTTTATGGAGTTTTTTATCATTAATAAATTCTGTAACAGACCTCCAATTTCCCATACAAAATGAGCAAACAGAGGGAAATCTTCTGAAATATTGAGCAGACTGTCTTGCAGTTCTTTTTCCACAATTACCATCACATCCTCTGAGAGACTCTCTCCTATACTTTTGGCTAATATACTTGTTTCCAAAATCTGTCTGAGACACCAGAATATGAAGTACATGTTTTCATATTGGTGTGGCTGAATGGATGATTTTCCGGAGCATACTTCCTGTAGATGTGAGGAATAATCCACAACAAAGTGAGTCAGAAGTTTAATGACACCTCCTTGCAGTCTACCACTCCTGCCAAACATCAAAATGACTTGGCACAGTCTCTTCTGACATGAGACCTACAATATATAATATAGTTGAATCTACTGGTTGTATAAACCTGCAATAAACAATGAATCATATACTTTATGACCTATTAAAGAAACATGACCTAGAAATATCACTTTTTTGTCCTTAATATTAATCATGTGATTTGAATTTTTTTTTACCATAGTCAGACTGTAATTGTTCGCTGGATGATGATATATATCATATATATTCATCTGATTATTTGAAAACACAATATACATTTACAAACACAATAATACATTTCTGAGCATCACAATATAAGCACTTGCCTGATTAAGGTCACTTGAGTTGATGATTTTCATGACAAGTGTTTGTAAGAGATGAGCAGTATTCTGTAGAACATCATCAATGAAAGCTTCAATCATTTCACTCTCCACCAGGTCAATAACAACTTGTATTGCTGACTGCAGGACCTTGTCAGACAACTTCATAGGGTCTTCTCCACACACACATTTTTCTATTGTCTGAATCGCTAAAGATATTTGTGCATAAATGTCAATACACTTTTTTCTATTGTCTGAACTGCTAAAGATATTTGTGCATAAATGTCAATACAGATAATAATTATGATGATATTTTTATGGTGTTTAACATCATGTTAAATACAAATAGGATCATCGGTTATGAATAAAGCTAATCATTGTATAGATAATAATCTGACATTTTATAATATTCAGAAGCTTCTGGAACAAAGGATGTCACACTTTACAATATGTGCAAAAAAATGAAGAAGACAAAACTTATTTTTACTATCAAACTGCCCGATATATATTGAAACATACTCATTTTTATTTGTATCAAATCAGAATTTTTATCAAACTGCCCGATTTATATTGAAACAAACTCATTTTCATTTGTATCAAATTGGAATGTTTATCAGGCTGCCCGATATATATTGAAACAAACTCATTTTCATTTGTATCAAATTGGAATGTTTATCAGACTGCCCGATATATATTGAAAAAAAAATTTTTTATTTGAATGTTTGATGTCATATCTTAGATCAGAAGGTAAATGAAAAGATTAATACGAAATGATGAAGTATTCTATGATCTGCATTGTCGTATTCTTAGTTCATAGCTTGACAATATTAAACATACAGATTTTTTTTTCAGATATAAGGCCCAAAAACTGAAACAAATAATTCTCTCTACTCTCTTTTACTAAAAAGGCAAATTCTTTACTGCTTTTTTTACTGCATCTATGTTCGTCCAAAAACCTAAGTGACAAAATTTATGCAGATTTCAAGAAAACTTACCATAAATGATGGTCTGATGAGTAGTGTTTCTCCACGTCTCTTGATCGTTTGAATTTCCACAGATGTTGCCAGGTTTCTCTGACTTACTGAGTGTCCTGAGGCTCAGTACCGCCTGCAGGAAGCCAGTATGCTGGTGTAACTGTCTGGGATTTATCTGCTCGCTAAGCAGCCCCTCAGAGGAGCAGGGTGGGGTTGGGAACAAGGGCAGACCCTCCTCACTCCCAGAATCTCGGTTGACATCCCAGATATCTGGGCAATGAAAATGTCGATAAATAGATTAAAGTGTGAAATGTTCACCACAGAATCATTGGAAATACATGGAATTTATTTTTTTATTTATTTAATAAGATTTCCTGATTTGCAAGGGGCCCGATTGGAAACTCAATCATGTATGGGGGATGAAAAGTATATTAATTATTTGTTGGACTACATTTGAGCTGTGAAATAAACTGTGAATTAAGTGAAACCAAGATGGCTGAAAGTAGGTTAAACTTTGCCTCAATATCTCTTGAGGGTTTAACACATAATGAGTTCTGGGAAAAGCTTGCATAAAATTCTTTTCTATGAAAGAAATAAAATATTTTTTTTAAAATAATTTTCAAGTCTCAAAGGAAAGAATTAATCAATATTTAATTGAAATCTATTGTAAACATCAACCAAAATGGCCATATGGTGCTATATGATGGCTTGATTTTCCCAAGTGATAAAAGATAGAATTTGTTTTCAATGTCACATTTTTTGGGGTTTTTTTTTTTTTAATAAACTTTGTTAACTGAAATAGTAGGGGAGACCAAGATAAAAAATGAAAAGAAGTTGTCCATCATGAAACAAATTAATTGTCACAATTTCATTTATATTTCTTTTTGTAACATTGCAGACTGATCTGACCAATCAGAGCAAAGAACACAAGGGTATTTGAGTCATTTTGGTCAGTCATTTGGATTTTACATGTATTCAATAAGTCAAACAATGTTGAAGAACTAAAAGTCTGAGTACCTTGAGGTTCTCCTTCTGTTGCTTCCTGTGATTTGCTTGGTACTTGTCCTGCAGCTTGACTCAATAACAGTTTTTGTTTGGTTTGAAGAAGCTGCTGCTGCAGCTGGTGGCTGTGAGCCTTCCAATTAAGCTGACTCTGCTGGAACTGGTTACACAGCTGTTGAGCATGCTGCTGGGCACTTGTCCCCGGTGGCTTAGTGCGGATAATTGCTATGGCTACCCCCAGCTTCAACAGTTTTATGTACTGTGGGTCTATCAAAAATAGTGTTCAAATATTAAATGTAATCTTTTTAAATATTTAAGAAAAAAAATACTGTGCAAGCTTTTTTTATTGGAAAAGAAATTTTAATTTACTGTATGCATATTGAAACAGCACACACAAGCTTAGGACAGCCAATAGCTCAAATCATAGTAGATAATACATTACACATAATTTAGGTCTTATTATCTGCCTCTAAAATTGCATGGCAGAAAACAAATTGCAAATTGAGAAGAAAACTAGAAGTTGATTTTTACTTTCATTACTTCTTTATATAAAATATCTTTTTCCTGAAATAACTTTCCTTTGTCTATTCTTAGAATATGAAATTTAAACCAACAAACTGGATGGTGAAATGGATGATGATGTGGCTCTATTCTTGAAATATATTTATTTTAAAAACAGTTTTGTTACTTTACCTATTTTTGTATACCTTGCATCTGGCATTGAACTTCTTGGAGCACAACTTTGTCCACCTGTCAGGTTTGCACTGGATTTGTTCTCTTCCCATTGTGTTGAGGTAGACATTGTCATGGTACGTGTGTCATCTCTTAGAAATAAGAATTTAGAGTCCCACAATTTTGCCTACTTTCTCTGTCAAATTAGCACTCTTAACATGGTTTGTATTCTTGAGCACTTACACTGATCTGAAATCAAAACAGAAAAGTTATCTTTATTAAACCATATTTTTCTTGATTTTTTGGTTGATATGTTTAATGGATCCACAAAGTTCTTTTGATCTTCGTTTGTTTTAATTCTCTGAGAATCAAATCATTGTTGTCATGTCATTATTTTAAGTGTCACTACAGGTGACGAAACGTTTCATTAACCCCTAACGGACGGGAAGGATGGCAACGTCCACCACCGGCAACGGACGGGAAGGACGTTGACATCCCCATTGTTCTTGCTTGATGACGTCATTTGTAACATTCTGAAGGGCTACAATGTAATCATGATAATGACGTCAGACTGAGTGGATCATGAATTTTTGACCCCATCACTTCATTAAGCATTTTCAATAACCATGGTTATAAATTTAATTAATTTAGTGTGTAGATACACTAGTCCAGAACAAAATTGGTTAGTCCTGCCAGTCAACAAAATTTAGATAGCCTAGTCCCTTAGGGGTTAATATTTATCAAGATTTTGCTCTGCTACTCAAACCTCAGTGATGAAAGTCATTATTCAGGAAAAAACCTGAAACCCTTAAAAATTAATCTGAAGATACCTCTACCCCCTTTTCAGAAAAGTCATTTTTGCATGTTTCAGACTGAGTTCCGACCATTTTGAATTTCACATTTGAAGAAAAAAAAACTGAATTCAGGTTATTTGCTGAAGACTTTCATCACTGAAACCTGACCAATAGATGAATAGCTTGTAAAACAACTTGTCACACTCTTGTTCATTTAGTCACATTTTATATTTTCTCTTTGGTAAAAGGCTAAAAGATTCTTCATTACCACAATGCTTATTTTGATTCACAGATATAAATAATATGACACTCTGGAATTTAATAAGCTGGAAAGAAATGAAATTGTTTTGCCAACTTTTGGTGTTTTAAATGTCTCTGACATGGTTGTTTCCATGATTTTGTTTGTGCCCAACTGGTTTGTCCTCACATTAGCATACAAATAGAGAAGGCACGATATAAACATATACACGACTTCTACTATGCTTGTGCTTCTTGATTAATAAAATCACATGAAATACATACTCTCACATTCATATTTTACGTTGAGATGTAGCAAGCACAGATTAGAAATTTCTTATCTGTGTAGCAAGGCCGCCTAGCGCTGTCGACTGCTAGAGCGAGGTAGAAAACATACTAAAACGCGAGATAGGTGAGACGTCCCTAAAAAGAAAATTCTATATTGATTTCAATCATTATAATAGTATAGAATGTTTAACCAGGTTTAAGCGAACTACTCATAATAAAAATTAAAGTAAGGAAACTGATTTATTCTGGAAGTAATGATTGTTAACAAAATTGAAGACGTCCAAAATTAAGACCAGAACGCGCTTTATTGAGGGTGACGGCAATTAATGAACAAGGAAGGGCTTTACAAATGTTGTCTTCTCTCTTGAACGACTGGTGTATTCATCATGATTTTGGAATTAAGATAGAGAATGCAGGTCTATTTATCGTGTTTACACCGCAGTAAAGTACCATGATTCAAAAGGATATGTCAAAAGGCTTGCAATGACACTGACAGACGCAGGCTTTCGCGAGTTCCAGTCTCACTTCTTGACATGTTTCAGAACTGTCACGAAATCACTATCAAAATATGAGTCAGACACTGAAATAGAAACATCTATTAAGCACATCGTTTAATCTTACTATAACCATATTCACAACTCTATCGACAAAGCAAACCTGTGTCTCAAAAAAGACTACAGAATGGAGTTTCTGCAGCATTTAGCCAGGTCTCTGCGGAGTGCAAGAACAGTGGAGTTGCCAGATGGTATGGAAATCATTTTGATTGAATACATCCTTGTTTCCATGTTGTCTGTCATGCTATGCTATGTTTATATTTATTCATTCATTTTGAATTACTTTCATGGTTAAATTGCCCAATAGATATAACCAGCATGTTGTTACAATTGAATCTCCTCACCCTTATGACACCCCCAAAGAAGAAAAAAGTATATGAAATGATCAGTTCATTTGTTTAAGTCTTTGTAAATTGGAGTCAAAATGATGCCCGAAAAGTCACACATTGCTTGTCTTCATCTAGTGACATATTTTCCTCAAAATTTATTTATATAAATAGCCTCCATGAACTCATATTCCAGTCATAGAGTCAAGTCATGTTTTACCAAATTGATGCTTGGCTACAATAATATGTGACAGAGAGAATGACTAATTGTTTTGTTTTGTTTTATTTCTTGCAGATCATGCTGCAGCAGCATATGTCCTGATGCCAATGGTCATAGCAAATCAACACAGGTGAAATTTTAATGGACCAAATATTTATTAGCCAGGTTTAAGATTTGTCAATTTGTTTCTGTTTCTCCTTTATTGAAAAAAATAATCTCAATGTAATCTTTTATTTACCAATGTTAATATTTCAAAAAGGAGATATGCATAAAGCTTATGTGAATGCTGTAGAAAATGTTTTTGTGATTACTCTGGCCTTGAATATATCTTGCATTCTAAGTGCACGTTTGGAACAAAAATGAAAGAATTGTTAACTTGATTTCAGTTTTGTTATCAAAAATATGCTTGCAATGTTTCAGATCAGTGGCTGAGTTGTTATCTAATTCTTCATTCGATGCCAGTTATGCCTTTGGTAGGGCTCAACGTAACCTCCTTCACATAGCCGCAAAGTAAGCATTCATGAAAATATTATAATATGATAACATTTTCCAAGCAAGAGAAAACCAAGTGATAATAAAGTGAGTTTATGTCAATATTCGATCTACCGGTAGATTTGACTTAAAGTCAAAAATACAAAATAACAGGATATCATTTATGTGGGGACACAATATAATTGCTACCTACATTGGTAAACATATGAACAGGATACATATAGATGTGCATAAAAGTGATCAGATATTTATATTTTCTCATCCGCAAATGAACAAAACTCATAGAAAATAGCTTAATCTGAGTTTGTACAACTTCAGGAATCAGTGGTTACATATATCAGCTTCAAGTCCTTGACAAATTTAATATATATTAACAACAAACTCTTTAGATAGATTATATAAATAGGAATTCCACAATGATATTTTAAAACATTCACAAGAATTGTGAGTTTTAATCTTGCACGCAACATGCAGTGTACATGTCGATGATTAGTGCTGACCTAATTACTCTGCTTTACAAGTTCAGATGACGACTTATGGGTTGTTTATAGCCTTTACAACTATAAGTTTATTAAATTGTAATAGTTTTAGTGATTGTGGAAATTTTAATCAAATTTGTCATTGTCAGTTTGATTGATTATAATTACAAGGCCCAATTGAATATAGGCTTGTAATTATAACATTTACTTAGGCTTGTAAATATCAAAAATATTTGTATTGCCATTGCAGCTGTGGATCGTATGAGTGCCTTACATTGCTTCTGAAGAAAGGAGCGGATGTGAACTACCAGGATATGTCTGGGTGCACTGCCCTACATCTTGCTGCTAGGAATGGGTAAATATATTTATACTTTGCTATCTTAGAATCTAGATCTTTCAGAATTGCTCTTTTTATCAATATATGTACAGCACAGAATATGGTATTTGATCTCCCAATCTTGATACTCAATATATTAAATGTGACCACGGATGGCAGTCTAAATTTGCAACCAATTTTGAAGTTTATCATGAGTACACCTTAAAATTGGCAGATATATTTGGAATAAAGGCTTTAGAAAGATTTTTTTTAAAGATTATGAAAAATATTTTTTGCATTTTTTGTGAAAAATCTACTATTTGGGTGTGTAAATGATTTTTTAACACTACATTATTGTTTCTTTTCGAAAGATATCTTGTCAAAAAAAGCAATATTCCAGATGAGTATGACAGAAATATTATATATTTCAGCCAAAAGAAATGCCTGAACAAATTATTAGAATACAAGTCAGATGTGAACATCAGGAATAATGAAGGCCTCACCACAGTAAGTTGTTTCACGCCATTAATGTACATATTCATAAGCATTTTGTATGCATGGATGGAACATTTTATTAATTTTGTTATCAATTTGTTAAGAAAAAAATTTTGCATTTTATTTCCTGTTGCACCAAAGCTTAAGATTATCAAGTTATAAATGTTGCAGCCAAATATCTTATTCATGCGTAAATGTGATTAAATGAAATAATCCAAGGTGATGTGTGACCTCATTTTGTGACCTCATTTTCAGATTCACTGGCTGGCTGTTAATGGGCGGACTGAGATGCTGCATGACCTTTTGCAACATGTTGCTAATGTAGACATTGAGGTTAGAGAAGTTAACATATTTGCAATTTATCTCAAGCATATCACATTATTTATTGTATTGTAGAATTTCATATAAATAAATTGTTGATAGTTCTGTGTGAAAAGCTTTTCATAACATATGATAATTGTAATCCTGAAGGCTGATTCTACTAAGAACCCTCCTCAATATTGTGATTTGATTTAGAAGGGCTTGTGTTCAGTATGTTATGCAATATCACATGTTTGCAATTCACTTGAAATTCGTCAACAGTCAATAGCAGTTGATTGATTGATTTTGAGTCACATGATCAGGTTCATGAAGTGTTGGTTAAGGTCTTTAGGGTCAAATGGCCTACTTGAAGGAGATTTTGTGGGTTTTGAGCCATTACATACATTAGTTTTTTTCCTACCTGTGGATTTAGTCCATAATCCTCTGTCAGCTGCCCATCCGTTTAGATTACATAGACATGGCCCAGATCTCACACACAGCTCAATCTCCATTTCTACGGAGACAGAGACCTTGCTAATGCCATTTTCATTGGTAAAATTCCATTAAAATGGTATTTATTGCAAGGACTAGTACTTGCTTGTAACAAATGATTGTATAAAAGTGGAGACTTTATTTTCATCCTTCATTTAATTAAGGGACTCACCTAATACCCACAATGATATTTTATTGTGATACAGATATGTTTTAAACACATTCACTTGGTTAACATGTACAATTAGATCCTTTCAGTCATTTCATATTTTCATATCTCTAAAATAAAAAGAGGCAGTCATGCTATGAGTCAACTAAATTCAATTCTTCAAGCAAATTTATGCTGATCACAAAAGGTTTCCACAATTTTTTAACACATGCTTGCTGATCGCTTGTCTTTGTGCCTTTGTGTAAGAAGAGCTGGTTGTTTTTGTTTTTAATTGTTCTTTTGTTTGTTTGACTGGCTTCACGCACAGACTGCACAAATCAATGTATGCAAGCCCAACGTTGATGTCGAGGTAGGCACGTCCAGGTTCTACTCTATGCACATATCAATGTAGCTTTTAAAGATTATTTTTCCTCTATACATCACTGTGCATTCCCTTTTTCTTCCCTACTTGCCCATTTAATTGTCATCGAACCCATCAAATATTAAATCTTTTTTAATTTCTGTAAAATCATAATTTATGAATCCTACTTGCAGTAGAAATTTTGTTTTTATGTAGTAGTAGGTATGAAAACTACCATAGGTAGAATATAGATGTTGATATTTGGATATTTCCTATATTTGGTACCAGTTAGAAAGATATATACTGATTCTGTTAATATGAACATACAATGTATTGTTTTTCAGGATTCTCAGGGCCAGACTGCACTCCATGTCGCCTGCCAAAATGGACACAAATCAGTATGTATCTAGGTTATTTTTCTGAAAAATGTTCATATTTTGAACATCTGTATGTCAGTTACATTTTGTGGTGAAAATCTGTGTCTGCCAAAAAAAATGTGTCTGTCCATTTATATTTAAGCATATTTTTATTATTTTTAAAATCTGTAAGCTTATCACCAAATACAAATACAAATACAAATACAAAATACTTTATTTTAAGTCACAAATTAAAACAAATAACATTAGCTGAGAGCTATTGTATGACTGTTGATAAAATATGTACAATATATACAAATATCTTTAAAATCCTTAGCACCATTCCATGCAATTACATGGCTGCCAGCTTTTGATTCTCTCCTTGAATGCATCAAGAGAAACACTGCTTTTAATCTCTGTGGGCAGCATATTCCAGAGCTTGGCACCAGAATAAGAGAAAGTTTTTAGTCCATTGTGATTAGTATTGACCTTGTTCTGAATTAGCTTATTATCATCTCTCATGTTGTATGGCACATTGTTCTCTTTGAATAGTTTGCACAGATAAATGGGAGAAATGTAATTTACACACTTATACACCTCAATGGCTAGTGCTCGTATACGAGAAATTATTAACACGTCCTCTCCACTTTTCTCAAGCAACTGTTCATGTGTTGAGCTAAAATCATTAAAAACAAAGCGTAGGGCTCGACATTGCAATTTTTCCATCTTTTTAACATTGCCTACTCCACAGTTCATCCACACAACCGGACTATAATTAAAATTAGACAGAATAAAAGATTTATACATAGTCAGTTTGGTGTCCATGGTCAGTATGTTACAGAATCTCATGATCACATTGATCTGGCGGCTTGCTTTGGCGCAGATGGTGTCCACGTGTTTATCAAATTTAAGCATTGAGTCACCAAGATGTGAAATGGCAGTAATCATCACAGTTTAAACTCATATCTCACAAAAAGTGAACCATTTTCTTTATATTTGAGTACCATTTGCTACATGATAGACAATATCATTTTATTGTAGACCGTGCTTTGTTTACTGGATAATGGAGCAGATATCAACAGAACCAATTGCCAGAAGGCGACACCACTTCATTTTGCATGCAGGTGATTACATTTTTATATCCCTTCAAAAAAGGGGATTATAATAAAACAGACAACTTTTTTTTAATCATCATGCATGAATTAAAATAATACATTTCATGAATATTTAATACATTTAATACATAATATTTATACAGAACTTTCATTACTAGGCCCTTTTTAGATTGTACAATCGAAAAGGTTAACTGAATATAATCTTCTACATCAAAAAGCACCATTTATTTTTTCTGGAAAATTGTCAAAATAGAGGCGCTGAAATTGAAATGGTGCCATGGTGGTAGATATCAATTGCATTGTACTGTACATTGAATATCATTCATTTATAGTTTAGAGCTCTCAGATATTAATAAGTCCTCTAAGCTTCATATTCATCATGAACATTATGTTTATACTTTATACTTATTTGTTGCATATTCCAGTCATGGTCAGCGAGACACAGCCCAGATTCTTCTAAACAAAGGGGCAAAATTTATGCCTGACAACCGGGGTAACACACCATTAGATCTATGTGCTCAGGTAGGTAATAAATGTAGTCATTTCTCTGGCTATCCGAAAAAAAACAACAAATTTTACATGCACGGTGCTGTATTTTAATGTTATCAATATTGAAATGTTGGGAAAATTTCACATTTTATATGATATTCAATGGTTTGATTCAATTTGAGTTTAAGGTAACCTTTTTCTTCATAAAGATCTTCCAATTTATCTATTTTCGCTTTGCCTTTGATAATACCTTATTATGGATGCATTGTGAAGCCAGATATGAAGCAAGTTTTCCATTCAAAATTATCTTTAATTGGAAATAATATAAAATGTCACTTCCAAAAATTCAAACCAACCACCAGTCCAGGTGAAGGTCGACAGTTAATGTATTCTGATATTTCTAAAGACAAATATAGTATTGTTCTAAAAATAGCTGCAGATAAATGACGATCCTTCAAATATGGAGTATTACATTTGATTTTGCAGGGAGGTTACAGCGAGACCTGCGATGTGCTGATACAACACATGCCAAAACTTTTTGAGCAGCTGATACAAATTGTGCACAAGGATGATGTCAAGGAAATGATGGTAAATGTTAAAAATATGTTATCACTGCAAAATTGTTATTTGGTAAATGTAGAAAATATGTTATCACTGTAAAAATTGTCATTTGGTAAATGTAGAAAATATGTTATCACTGTTAAAATTGTCATTTGGTAAATGTTGAAAATATGTTATCACTGTTAAAATTGTCATTTGGTAAATGTAGAAAATATGTTATCACTGTAAAAATGTGGTAAATGTAAAAAGTGTCATGCTGTCTTGCTAATTTTTTTATTTGTCAGCAACCTGTTCTTACTTTCTGAAAATTTACACTGAAGATATGTAATGGAATTTGTAAAGATTATAAAATACAACTGAAATAGAAATATGCAGGTGTAATGCCCATTGAACTGGAGAGGGTTTTAAGGCATTATTTTGTCCTGTTTCAGCTGTACAGAGTGTTGTCATACCTGTGTCTGCAAGAGGAGGGTCAGTGCCAGAGGATTTTAGTGGGGCTTAGTGAGCAGGCTTCTCACATCGGGCACAAACTACTCAGGTGAGTTCACATCAATGGTAGGTCACAAAGTACTCAAGAGAGTCTGCTACAGTGTGGCCAGGATTGCTTATGCCAATGGGTACATATGGGCAGTATTAAGACAACCATAAGCTTTTTGAATCCATCAAACAAAACTGAACTGCTAAAATATGTAGTTGGGACAACATAACTTGAACTGGGATTATTATTGGGATGAAGTACATGATTATCAATAGTATAGGTCAAGACATTGTGACTCTTCTGAACATCTTTATGATTTCAATGAAGAGGTATAACAAAGTCACAAAGAATGCATTGCTTTAACTTTTTTACCTAATATGAATTAAGAGATTCATAGAAATACTATTTTGCATTTGTGATATGTTGTTGTTTTTTCCTTTGGCAGTGTGTCAAGCAACTTTGAGTCGCAGGTAAAGGCACTTCTGAGGTGTGTCAAGTTCATGTGTCGCTTGTTCAAGCAGAGCACTCCTATTCCTGCACCAGGCTTTGATTCCTACACCTTAAATGGCAACTCTCATGTCAACTCAAAAGCTGGTGTAGTCTTTAAGGTTAGAATGAGTTATCATAATTTAATTTCAGGAAAAAAATCTGATCCCTTTTTATTTAAATACTTTGCTTGTGGTTTTATATTACATCATCGTTGCTCTATTTTTTTTGTCCAGCCTATGGATCTGTTGTGGACCTCCTTAGAAGAGTGGTTAAATCTGCTCAAGACAGAAATAGGCAACCTGAAGCCATCGCCCGTGCATGGCAAAAGAAAGTCGTCTCACGGCAGCCCTTTCAAACATTATCGCCCCCTAGATGCTGCACTAGAGGGCGCTGTCAACTCACTTGTTGATCAGCTTTCTCACAAACATCTGGACCATCAGCAGAAACTTGATATGGGGTCTGGTGATCTTGCTGGGGCATCAAAACAGGTCGACATGGACGGTGCTGCCATCTGTAGACATAGTTCGCCACCAGGTAGCACCACTGGTGGATCGCCAAGAGAGACATCTCTGGTTAATTATGAAGAGCAGCAAGCCAAGATGGCTCGCCGTGGTGGAGAAAGTCCTGGAGAAAGCCGGCCAGGAAGAGTCCGAGAGAAACGGCTGAGCTTCAACTGTGATAGTGAGGAGGGACAAGATGTAATCAGTGCCATAGCTCCCAGAATATGTGCCATTATACAAGCGTTCTACATGTGCTGCTCCTGTCAGACCCAACAAAAGTAAGCAACTATTAATTTTAACAAAACTATCCGAAATCAGGATTCACCACTTTTCTTGATTAAGATTACATGGTTGTCCTTATTAGATTTATTGGTTTCCATTTTGACTGGAAGATTTATATTGAACAGGTAAAAAGGACAATTTAGAAAGTGCATGAACCAATTTGTAAATTTTAACTATATTTAAATTCATATATCTATATTTTAAACTGATAGATTGTTTTTTGGTACTCTTTAGAATGACGTCACCCAAGTTCATAGAGTTTGTTGTCAGACATGATGCAGTGCTCAAGTTCCTAGTTGCCAGGTATTATTAATCTTTCCAATCGTTTAAGTTCTTAATTTGTAAAAAGATCAAAGATCTTTATCTTAACAGCATCATAGCAAGATATGCATTGCACATGGAACTATACTACTTATCAATTAGTTATATTGAAAAAAATATGACATCTTGGTGGAGGGTAAAAATGAACTTCCCATCAACTTATGGTTTCGAGCTTGACTTGACTCTCATCAGGGATTTTTCTGGTGATTCGGAGAAGAAAAAACAAAAAATATGAGTATTAAGGTAATATTTTATTTTTATTTCAGGAATCCTAAGGTGATATTTGACCATTTTCATTTTCTCTTGGAGTGTCCAGAGCTCATGTCAAGATTTATGCATATTATCAAAGCACAGGTGATTATCCCCACTTTGTTTGCAATTTTAGGCATTTTGTTTGTAATATATGATAAAGGGTCTTGACAATATAATGATAGTGTACAATATTTAATATAATATTACCCATTCAATTGCCCATTGAAGAGATACTGCAAGTATAAACATAATTCAATTCAAATCCATTAAAATAGTTTGTGTAACCCATAAAGTAAGAACGTTTGCATTTCTTTTCAAATGTTAATATTGTTTGAGTTGATTTAACTTTTTTATGATGAAGATTGTATTTATTTCAGTCATTTATTGCCCGCAAAGAATGGTTTTTTGATAATTTACACCCAAGTGATTTAGCAACAGAAATGCTTCATATACCTGCAAATGAGCAAGATATGCTGTTTATCCACAGAGGTAAGTTGATTTTAATTTGGAATTTCCAAATCATCAGCAATTCATACATAATTCACATATTTACTCTGTAGGCTGGCATAACTTATCATTTACATCTTATATTCAATAAATCAACTTAATCATTATTTGAAACTTATTACAAATTGTCAATTATATCCCAAATATGTTTTGCTTAATCTTAGTTAAATCAGTTATAAAATACTCTGGCATCGCAGTTACCCAGAATTATTGATTAGTTTAGCCTAACAATTGACTGTGACCTTTTGGCCTTAATTGGAGTCTCCCAGATCCTTTTTGTAAAAGGGTCAAATAAATTGTTTCTGAATTCTGAGTTCTTCCTCCCTAGCTTGTCAAGCCCATTTATATTACTTTTCTTGAACCCCTTTTCTTAGAATTATCACTGCATTACAGTTCAGCTTCTTTTTTTATTAATTCATCATATTTTTTTATGTTTCTTGCTTTGTAAGTATGAGGTGGACAGTTGAATTAATTGATAATCAACATTTATTTGCAGATAACCTCTTCCATAGCAGTTGTCATGAACTGTTAAAGTTGAATCCCATCAAACTCAAGAAAGGAATATCAGTCAAGTTTATGGGAGAAGAAGGCATGGTAAGTTTAAAGTGAGAAGTTCACTATTAATTTAATTCAGCCAACAAGCCTAATAAATATATCAAATTTACACAGCCTGCCTTGTTGTTTATATCTTGCTTCATTTGTATGTGTGGGATGCAGATTTGATAAAACACATGGACTAGATTGGTTAATACATTTTTTGTATTTGGCAATAACAGATATTTTTTTATTTTCTATAACTAGGACAATTCTTCCACTTGGATCAAAACAAATTAATTCTCTCAGTCCATATGTGTGTATGTCTCGGTATGTCATTCCATCAACAAAAACTTCAACATTTTGCTATTTTTATCACCTATGTTAGGTACATTGAAAATCTGCAACTGATTTTTACATGTATTATTCGAAAGTCCCTCAACCAAGTACATAGGAAAGTTACCAAATTTAACTTGATTTTGATATTGGGCACATACTCTCAGAATAGAAAACATTGAAGATTGCAATGATAATGTTTGACCTTTCTATATGCCCTTCACAATATTTAATTTTTGCTGACATATTGCTATTTTGCAGGGCCAGGGAGTTGTTAGAGAATGGTTTGATGTATTGTCCAGGGAAATCCTCAATCCAGACTATGCTCTATTCACCCAGTCAGCTGATGGTGAGTATCACCCCAGTATTTACCCTCTTTGTCTGCCCATTATTCAGTTTTGTATTTCTGATTAAACTAAGAAACAATTATTGCAAGTAAATATTTATTTTGACTTTAGACTTGATAAGAATTGATAAAACAAAAAGAATATTACTGCGTGGCAAACCAAACTTGCATTTTGCCAATATTGAAAACAAGACATAAACCTAATGTAATTGTCGAACTTTTTACTCCACAGGAAGTACTTTTCAGCCAAACAGTAACTCGTCAGTCAACCCAGACCACCTCAACTATTTCCGGTTTGCTGGTCAGTGTATGGGAATGGCACTTTACCACAAACAATTACTAACCGTGTATTTTACAAGGTCCTTCTACAAACACATTCTTGGTGAGACTTTGAAATGAAAATATTTAATTCATTTTCCTGCAAATTGTATTTTCATCCAAGGAAAGTTTTGTGTTAATCTTTATTTTTAAAGCTTGACTGAGCACCAATCTTTATGTTTAATAGATATTTGTTTTCTTTATATCAGGAATTCCAGTGAGTTACAAAGATGTAGCTTCCATAGACCCAGAATATGCCAAAAATTTACAGGTAAGCCAGTCTGGGGGTATTGTCATAACATATGTCTGTGTGTCCCATACTTTGTGTTCAACATGACTTTTGACTGTATGAACGTCAAGACTTAAGTGGTTTTGTAAATGGTTTAAAATATCAGTTCAAATTCAGCTTTGAATGTATGGGGGCAAATCTTGTAATGTTATCATAGTTAATGATTGTTACTAAATAGGAAAAGTAAATGATAACATAGCAGTAAAAATTATGCTTTATATATGTTATATTCATAACAACAATTATCTTTTAAGTAACATCTCTATATAAGTTAAATGTGCAGATTTAACCTTTGTTGTTCCAACAGTGGATTCTTGATCATGATATCAGTGACCTTGGCCTTGACCTCACTTTCTCAGTTGAAACTGACGTATTTGGGGTGATGCAGGAGGTAGAACTTAAACCAGGTGGCGCCAAAGTGCCAGTCACTGAGGACACAAAGGTTAGTTTTTACTCTCTCTCGCCATTTGAATTTTATCTTAGATACAACATTCTTAATAGATTTATTCCACAGTCCTTTTTAGTAATCTTTGTATTTGATAAAAAATTTCAAGAGAATTTATCATATTCAAAATTTGGATGTAAATAATATATGATAAGTAGTTAATCAAGTGGATCTATAGGGAAGTAGATAGACAGTCTTAAGAACCACCCTTAATAGAGATGTGTTCATACTGGACCTTAGTCAGATTGATATTTATTTCAAATATTTTAACAGCTTGGCTTGGGGTGAATATAACTTGATTTGATACCCTCCAGTTTGAGAAATGATATTTCTTTGAAAAATTTTACCAGCTTGGCCTGGGGTGAATATAACTTGATTTGATACCCTCCAGTTTGAGAAATGCTGCACATTGAATGAGATAACAAGGGAGGTTTATTTTGCAGCAAGAGTATGTGCAGTTGGTGACAGAGCTGCGGATGTCACGGGCAATCCAGCCTCAGATAAACAGCTTTCTAAGTGGCTTCCATGACTTCATACCTCAATCTCTGGTGCAGATGTTTGATGAATATGAACTGGTGAGAACTTGTATTTATTACTCTGGACATATCATTTGCTTGAAAGCAACTGTAACAGATTAGAATTTTACAAAAACAGTGTGCAAAATTGTGAATTTATGTAAAAATGTAAGTTAGTGTATTAATTTAACACATATTTTTAGTTTGTGCCAAATATTTATTTAGTCACTTTAAAATGGAGGGACAAATTAGGTTGCAAATGGGGGTTGCATGGCAATATTTTGCGTGGCATGAATTATGGGTGACCATACATAGTACCAGTCAATGGTGGTCACGGTCCCTATTCTCCCTCAATGCCCTATTTGGTCACATTTTCATCTGACAAAATAGATTTTTCTTTCAAAATGATTATGCTTAATTAAAGATAGGATGAGTAGCCCAATTTTAACATACTTAAAATGTTGTCTGCTGTGGGGTCACATCCCAGGGGTCACGTGCCTGAAACAATGCATGGTCACATTTTCAAACAACCTCAGTGTTTTGAACTGTTGGTTTTGCCTTTTTTGTGAGCAGGAGCTGATGTTATCCGGTATGCCGGAGATAGATCTGGATGACTGGAAGGCTAATACAGAGTACAGTGGATATTCTAGGGAGGATGAGGTCATCAAGGTACACATTTCATACTTTATATGTGTATTTTTTTTTTAATAGTATTTTTTTATATGCTGGCAGTTCCATAACCCTAAATTGGTCAATAAAATTTGGATTTTGATGCATCCAAGTATATCTTTACAGCAATCTTTGTTTTATATTAATAAAAGTAGATAATATGTAGGAATATAAGGTTCATAAGATTTTATCTCCTCTTCTTTATTTTACTAAAAAAAGAGTTGTTTTTAATTTTTAGAATATTTATATAGCAATATGTTTCTATAATTGCAGTGGCTTTGGGAATGTGTTGAGGAGTTTGAACAACAAGACAGGGTAATGCTGTTACAGTTTGTGACTGGCAGGTAAAGATTATCCTGTTTTGGCAATACTATTCAATATATACCATCAAATTTAGTGACAACCTCATAATATTGATGATTGATGAATAAAATCTTATTAATTGTATAAAAAATGGCTTTGTCTCTTAACAAGCCACAACAAACATCTTAAAACAACATTACAAATTTTCAGTTCTCGTGTCCCACATGGGGGTTTTGGCCTGCTTAATGGTGGTGGTGGTCCACAGAAGTTCACCGTGGCAAATGTTGCATATACGCCACAAACACTCCCTACTGCAAGCACATGGTAAGCATATTTTATATCATTTAAATAAATTAAATGAAACATTAAGAAAATTAAGCAATCTGACATGCTTGCAATTTACAAAATCATTTTCTCTTCACCGTTATTATAAAATTGGTAGTTTTATTCTTCTATTGCTTTTATTTTTTATTATGACAGGACACTATTTTAAATTGAACTTCTTGAAAAATATCCTTACTCCTGTTGTTGAAAACATTATCTTAAAGGGAAACTTTCACTTCTCTGAAACATTTTTGTAGTATGATGGAGAATTATAACGCACATTGATCTGTGGCTCTGTTAGTTTGACCGCACAAGGGAAACATGTTTTTTGGGAGAAAAATAGCTCTTTTAAATGCACGTGCTAGAAAAAAAAGAATGACGTCATCGTGCGGCAATTACCTACTTACATAAATAATTAGTAAACAAACAACAATGCAACCAAAAAAGCGGTGTCACGATTTTTGGCCTTAGAAATGACGCATTATAGAATGGTTATGTGCATCGGAATATTAACAATATTAACAAAGTTATGACAAGTTTTGTGAAAATTGAAAATGATTGCAGCTCGACAGGCACGTGCAATAAATCCCGCACGATGACGTCATAGGCCCAAATTGCAATAAATGATCATGATTTATGGGGGTTGCAAGATTAATTTTAATTGTTGGTTTGTGTTGCCATGGTTACCGCAATATTTTTTGGTCTCTGAATTTCAATGTATTTATGTATTTATGATCATTTAATCGTATAATTTATGAAATGTATTTTACTAGAAAGTAACTCTTTAACAATTTAATCTCGCTTAAAATTAACATCTACCTAGGAATAAATAAATTGGCATAGCCTTATACCTAAAATAGTTTAGATATTATGAATTATTAGAAATTATCTTAACCCTTCAAAAAAAGAATTAATTAAAAACATGAAAGAGACATTGCAGAATTGTGTAACATTGTATAAATAAGCACTATGGCAAATGCAAATATTTACAAACATAACATAATTTCACTAGGAACTAAGATTTCAAAGTTTGTGATTTGCATTGTTTTTACAGCATCAACTTACTCAAGCTGCCTGAATACAAGTCAAAGGAAGAGTTGCTGGATCGGCTTTCAGTCGCACTTCAGTGTGGAAGTCAAGGATATGGAATGGCATGAAATGTTAAAAATTCCTTAGACACTATTTGAGAAGGTGATAAAGTTATGAAATGCCATAAGATAATCATTGATACATTGAAGATTTTTTTATTATATCATCAACATCTGCTTGTTATATCCAACCAGTTGGTGCAGACATGTTATTCAACTATCTGGCTGCATTACATCCATTATGTTGGTATTTTTTAAAACTTAATTTAATGTGAGCATATTATCAGTCAACCAGTCAAATTTGTTTACATCATATTGAACCTTTGCATAGAAAGAAAGCCTCTTTCAGCCCCTGAGTGTAGTCATGCTTTTTTTTGTTATTTTATTCTCTTTCAGTTTTTTTCTGCCACTTAAATGTGTGCGTTATGATTGATTACAAACCATTCATATTCATGAAATTTATGCTAATTTTACTTCCATATGTTGGACCATTTGTGATATACAAAAAATGATGATCACATTGTGGGATATTTTTGCAATCTCTGATTGCTGTTTAATTGCATTTATCATTCCAAAAGTCAGAACCAGTGATTTTTGTCATTATTTTATTTTTTAGTTTGTCATTATTTCAATTTGGTGTCCCAGAATATATGCAAATATTCTGCCAAGTTAGTGGAACATTTAAACATTCAAACTATATACACTTGCCAATCTTGCTCACTGAACATAAAAATGCTATATATAATGGTTGCTTAAACATAGTTAACCCACCAACATTTGACCTGTCATTATGTGGTCTTTTTAACTTTTATGATATATACAGTATTGTATATTACACAAGTACACTTGATGATGTGATATACTTGTATTCGCTTAAAATGAAAATCAACAACATTATGTAATAATGAATTATTGAAAACCTAAGATACCAATGATGAGCTTGTCACAAGTTGTGTTCATATATATGTGTATATAAATATATACAATTGTCAAATCTGTATATTTGGTAGCAATGTTTAAATGAGGATCTTTTGTGACTGTGATAATACTGTATTCTTGTAAATCCATAAGTTTATGATTGCATTGACTCATGATATGAAATCCATATATTTGACCAAAGATTATCTGAATAAAATATAGCTTTATTTGTATTATTACAATATATAGTAGTCCAAAGCATTCTTTTATAGCCATGCTGACTATTTCAGTATAGCACCTGCAGTGAGTGGGAGAAAATTTCTGTCATTCTGTCAATTCAACAACTTTGATCTTCTCTGAAACTATTGGTCAGAGTACTCTTGCTGCAATATGAACCTCCCTTGTTATCTCATTCAATGTGCAGCATTTCTCAAACTGGAGCATATCAAATCAAGTTATATTCACCCCAAAGGCAAGCTGTTAAAATATTTTAAAAAATATCAGAGGAGGCTGCCATTTTAATTAATATGACATTCATAAGTCAATGAGAATAGAGATAACAAAATTTGGAACTGAAATCATTTTGATTGGCCTGAGCAAAGATCAGCACGACGCTAAGACCAGTGGCCTATGTAAAATGTTTATTTTAAAGTGTTGAAAAGATGGAACAGAAGTTTGATTTCACAGTCTCGTCATGTAAGATAAATTCTTGGGATGAATGAAGATCTTAGGTGACAAGTGCTATTGTATAAAGAAATACGAATGAAATAGCATACTCTAAGGTTAGGGAAGTACATTCCTAAATAAATTCATTTCGGTCATTCAAATAGAATAAGAGTAAAAATCCAAATTTCAGTCAAAATTATTTCTCATTGTAAATATTCCACATATGAAAGTTACAATGTTTGACTGAAATGGCCCAGAGTATATTTTACCAGAGTGCCTGTGACTAGTAATTGTGCCATAATCTAAAAACATGTAGCCATTGCCTCATGTAAGTCATGTTGAACTAAGATAGATCTCTAACTCCTGAAATCAGATTGTCTGATTTAAGGAGTGGAGACATCGATATGGGAGAATTTGAGATAATGCTGAGATTGGGTTTTGAGTGGTAATGAACGTGATCAATGTCTGATGAATCATGCATTTCTCGAGCATATGTTGATTCTCACCCTTCCGTTCTTGAGGCCCATTCCAATGCTGCGTCAACTTATAAGGTACAGGACTTGGATAAGTTTGTCATGTCAGGTAAACATTGATCGGTCCTTTATACACTACTGAAGGCGGTTTTTTCAATCAATCTGAACAATGATTTATATTCAAAGTTATAAGATAGTGTTTTTCTCTGTCTCAACAATGTTTTATTTCCACAAAGAGAAAATGTCATCTAAATTGTGTGATCAATGCAATGTCAATTCTCCTTTCTCTCATATACAACTAAAGTGATGAAAGCTTAAATCACATCTTTGGATCAGATTTTTATTCAATGTATAGAGTTATTAATATTATATTTATGGCCTTGAAATATGGTTATTTCTGATCTGTGCCATGCAATCCTTAAATTCAATATTTCAAAACTTAACCTAGCCTTGCCTTGATTAATATTTCTGCCCAAATCTGAGATCACTTCTGAAAAGTCAGAAAAACCTATGATCCAATTGAGGGAATTATGGAAATCAATAGTGTCTCATAGAATACTACTATCCTGTGCTCAGTTGGGTGTGACAATGCCTTGTAGTTCTTTGTAAATATTTTGAGGAATTAAACAGGTGGTGCCAAATTTGTAAATTTCCTGGAGAATAATATTATTTTCAGGGTGTTCCACCACCCAATCACCCAATAAATATTTCAAGGAAGCATGAAGTAAGGGTAACAGTTTCTAAAAATGCATTGCTATCTTAATATTGTATGGTTCATATCCTTAATCTTTTTCAACTATTTTTAATCTAATTTAATTCATAAGATTGATAGAATTGTGGTGGAAGTGCTTTCAGGCCCTTAGTTTATATATAATAATACTATATATAGACACATGGCTGAGGTCAAACCTATTCTTATCATTTGGTTTGCTGACAGCTCATGCTCTAAACCAATTGTGCCACAGCCTGTGGCCCATCACCAGGTGAAGAAACACATGATTTCTTGGTGAAAACCACGTGGTTTACCATGTGAAAACAAGACCATGTGTTTGAAAAGCACAATAGTTGCTCCCGTCTTGGTCCAAGCACTCCTGGCAGCTTGACAAGTAATGTGAGGTACCCGCCACCGTGTGGCGCTCCGATATTCCTTAACAGGTCATTATTTTTTCACTTTTTGGGCATTTTATTGGGTTTTGATGTAAAATTAAGGACGTTCTTACCCCTATTTATGGTCTCTGAGGTGTATTAGAAGAAAAAAAAAATTGGAATTTTTGTTGCCTGGATCCATCTCCTCTAAGCAATAATTTCGGAGAGTAATTGTTTTTCTTTCTTTCAAGCATCAGCAAGAGCCCCCATTTCTTTTTCAATATGGAGTATTTTATAAGATGGCATAAAATTATATGAAGAGATATACGTACAATTTATCGTTTTACCTGTATGTGTAACATTAGATTTATAAAGTAAAAGCCACAGATTCTTGAATTATGATTTCATCCATAGAGAGCATACCATGAAAACCATACAGAGGAATTCCAAGTTTCTATTATTGTCTAAGCATCAATTCCAACATCTTTGGTTGCACTCCCGAAGAAATTTAGGACATATAAACATATAAAGGACAATGAATATGTTCATTTATAGGACAAAACAGCATTCAGAGAATTCAGTTCAAATGACCAATATTCTGTAGAGTAAAAATAGATTTATTTCCAAAACACATGGCAAATAATTAAAGCATGACTGAGCCGATCAAAAAACTCCAGATGTTTTTTGCTCATTTTCTGATACAATTGCATATTTCTGCTAGCAGTTCCTGGTACTTTCCTGGTCCTCTCCACAAGCTGTGGTGCAGTTGGTTAGAATGCAGGCTGATTAGTTCCACTAGAGTTCCTCTGGGGTGATCCAAAAATTGTGGCTTCAATCTGTGGGGATGTAATTCATGCTGGGATTGAATTAGTGATACAATTTATCATTTGAGCCTAAAGGGTAATATGTTGTCTTGTAAATCTGTGACCGGGTGGGTTGTCATGTCAAGGACCTGCAACATGACAATTAGGTAAAGAAGCACTATATCTGCTACAATTAGGTCTCATCACGAAATGACTGAAATGTTGAAAGTGATGTAAAATTGGAAAACCCCAAACAAATAAACTGATCTTTTCCTCAAGTTCACATACCCTTGTAAGATGTGACCCAAATGCTTAAACCTGCACTATTCTAGTTAATAGACACTACACAATATTCAGCCCAATTATAATATCAAAGCAATATAAATCTTAGATTCAGAGAAGATCAAAATTGATGGACAGAATGAGAGAACCTCCCCCCACTCTCACTGTAGAAACGGACATATCTCTTTGTGATAATTGATATTGTACTCATTTCATAAATCATTATGATATATACAGACATTGTATTGGCAATAGGCTATTCATTCTTATGCACTTTGATCTTGAAACTGAATAATAAGGCTAAGATTCAAACCAGTGGGAATGCGATATTAAACCTTAGATATTGGTGATGGGGTTTGGAGTTGTGGACTGGTGTTTGTTTGCAGGGTTGCTGGTGGTGTCCTTAGGAGTGGGGGCATATGCTTACTTCAGGAGGGAGATAACTACCACAAGCCAGGTGCTGACCGGTGATAGACAACTCACCCTCTTCCCTGTTACATTCTCCATTTTTATGTCATTTCTCTCTGGAATATCAGTCCTTGGAAATGCCACAGAAATGTACCTATTTGGAACCACATTGTGGCTCAAGACAACTGGATTTTCCTTGGGATATTTTTTAACATCATTGTTCATTGTACCCATATTATACCAATCAAAACCAACAAGTGTTTTTGAGGTAAGGACATTTTATCCTTTTTTTGTAAATGATATTGACATTTAGTGTATAAGGTTAAAGAAATGGGAATATATCTACATTATAACCTGATCATATTGATAAATGTAGAACTTTGTACACTTCAAAATCATCAGCGATGTCAAATCTGATATACAACAAAGCTATTAGCATCTGTTTAAATTGATGTATATCAAAATAAACACCATAGTTTAAACATCATTAAAACAATAGATGTCATTTGATAACCTGTACCGAATTGACTGGGACCCCAAAACTTGGTATTGTGACATGCTTGTGTTGTCAACCAGTCATATACAATTCCAGAGGAAATCAACGTCAACGATCATGATAGATAAACATTGACACTGTGTTGTTGCTACATCAGATTAGAAATCCCAGAGATTCCTTTACATCATCACTATGAAGCACATTGGTTATCACTGTGTTTGGATATCAGTACTTGAGATGTATGGCTTGATCCTATGATAACATATTCTTCTGACCAGTACATGAATGTGGATTAAGATGATTCCGAACTAAATAGGCTAATGATTACCAAGAGCGAGAGATGTTTTGGTATACACATTGCGCTTGAATTTGAGAACATCAGAAAGGAATACAACTGATGAATTCTGTGAGATCTTTGAAACATTATTGGAATATACCTGTTTGTGCAAGTGAATCAAGGCTTAAATGATATTTCATAAAATATAAGTTAAGTAATAGAGGAAGTGGAAATAACTTCTCTTTAATCATCCAGTTGTGAGAATCAATAGAAGTGCGTGATCAAGAGAGCAGGAGCCATGGCGGGGTTTGGATGGGTGGACTGGCTATTGTTCGCTCTCCTCATACTGGTGTCCCTGTGCATCGGGATCTTCACGGGGCTCCGGGCAAACAACAGCACCACGGAGGAGGTGCTGGTGGGCGGGCGTGGCCTCAGCGTGTTCCCGGTGACAATGTCCATATTCATGTCCTTCATATCAGCCATCCTGGTGCTTGGCAATGCCACGGAGATGTACCTGTCCGGAGCCCAGATGTGGCTTATTTGGATCGGCTACACCCTGGCTTATATGCTCGTCCCCATCATCGTCGTGCCTCTGTTTTATCGACTCAAACTGACCAGTTCTTTTGAGGCAAGTTGTGTTCTGTCCAGCATACATGGATCAATATTATGCGTCTTAAACGTTCACCTCGTGAAGAAGCAGCATTTGCACGTATCTGGATTAGACACGTATTTGGATTGAAGATCAGCCTGAATGTGTCTCCTGTCATATTTGGGGTTTAAAAGTTTAAAAGATGTTTAAAAGTTTCAAAGATTCAACACAGTTGATACCGCTTTTGATTTTATCAGTTTTAAAAGAAATTGGGCTCAAATCATTTTCAAGGGGGTGGATTAGCATTTACTGAAGACACCACGTTTTCCATGATTTAGGTTCTTTTAAGTGTGATGAACAGGTTTTTAATTCATACTTTAATGGTACTGAATCACCTTAATGTGTTGATGTACCATTCTGTGTGAATTAACACATTTTTGAAAATGAGAAAAAAAAAACAGAAAAGTTTTCAAATAATTGTAATAATTGGATTATTCCAGACGTTAAAATAGTTTACAAAAAGAATTATAATTTATCGAATTAGGTTGTTTAGAGGCTTTCAGTGAGAGTAATACAGTAATATAAAATTCTTTCATTAAAGTTAAATCTTTATGTGATCAATATATTGTCCTGGATATGTATATGAAACATTATACTAAGTGTTGATATGATAATGTCAAGTCACGTTTGCCCAACTGCCTAATATTTCCTACTGCAATCTGAATTGTCCCAATATATGTCAACATATCATAAGTCAAGTTTGATAAAGGTGGAGTTAGGTTCAGCCAACTGTCACACCTCAGTTTACATTCAGAATTATCCTGACATACTTTTGTATGTTAGTTTTTATTGTGATAACAAGTTATATAGCCTGTTAATATTTAATCGATAACAAGTGATTAAATGGTATATGTGTTACTTGGGAAGTGGAGATATTTATTTCTTAGATATACTGATGTGTGAATGAATTTTACCATATTTCATTGAGTGATAACTACTTTCAGTATTTTGATAAAAGGTTCAAGACACCATGGGCCAGGCGAGTAGGCGATGTTTTAATGATCATCTATCAGGTAAAATTCTTTTTTCTAATTCATTTGAATATCACTATCACCTAAGCATAGTTGGTAACCCATTCCCGAACTCAGGAAAAAGAAAAAGTTCCTGGCATTCCATCCTAATTTATGAATATAAAATGCCCAGCAGGCAGCACATGGAGGCGAATCACAAAGGGGCTCAAATTTGTTGCCATTTTTATGTCATTTTTATATAAAAAATTTCCTGTAAGGCAGATTGGTCCAAGCCTTTCATGATATATTTATCACTTATATTTTAACCCTTATTATTGACTAAGATCAAATATTAATAATTGATGAGACAGACCTCTTCTTTTTCCTTCAATGTCAAAACTAATTAATCAAGTGTTTGATGGAGGGAAAGTTCTTTTATGCAATCTTAAGGCCTCCACTGTCACTTAAAGTCGTTAATGATTTTCTCAAATTAAATCTCGATTGCCTGATTTTCCTAAGGGCCCTGTCTCTTTTTAATCAAAGAAACAAATGAGTCAAATGTATAGGCTAGTCATAAAAGTTATAATAATAAAAAAAGGAGGAGTGGAGTTTTTTCTGTAATATGATATTGGAATTGAGCTGTGATTTATATTTTTAAAGCTGCTGTACATGGGTATTGCAACTTTTGCACCGTCAACAGCCATGGAAGCAGGTATGCTATAAAAATCTTGTATCAGTGGAAAAGTAACACAGATTTTCCCATACAGTACAATAATAACATTATATATATAGAGAGAGAGAGAGAGACAGAGAGAGAGACAGAGAGAGAGAGATTAGCCATATTAATATGACAATATATTTCAGCAACTGGTTTTCCTCTAGAAGCATCAATTGTCATCATTATTGTGGTTGCAACAATATATACCTCATTTGTAAGTACATAAACCAAATCAAAATGATAAAACTAATTTGAATATTGTATTATTTCCAAGATAAACAACCTCATTTTTTATTTAAAGTCTGTTCATGACGGTTAAAAGGGGTGAATGTTTAATGTTTAACGGTGGTTTCTTAAACAAAAATCATCTCCCATTTACTATAAATAAAATGGATGAACATGTGAGATGGGAAATGTTTTTCATTTAAATGACATATTACAATATAGTAGAAAAGGCGAGGATCACAAGAATAGAGCTTTACGACGATCACAGTCCCTACCACAGTCCCGACATATTACAATATAATTACCATAATTGTCGTGATCATTATCATACTTTTGTAGAGTTGAAACAAATATGGCTGCACTTATTCAATAAAGATGCTGCAGTCGATTTGGACAATTTGTCCACCTATTTTGTCCAGATGGACAAGTGGAAAAGATTATAAGCAAAGGAAATGATGTACATCAACAAACCACTGACGAGACTAAATTAGTTGAAGCCAGTCTGGTTGTTTAGTCACATCAAAGATTTACTTGTTTACTTTGAAACAAATATGGCTACACAAGTTCAATTAAATGCTCGACTTCAATCTGTTTGGCCAGTTCGACAATTTCTCCACCTAAATTGTCCAGGTAGTCTGGTTGCTAAGCCACATGAAAGAATGCGAAGTGTTCTGCTTCATTTTTTGCCCTTTATCGCGCCAAACGGCGGTTTTAACATCATATTTTGGCCATGATTTGTACTTTACCTCTAACAAAAATATCATGGCAAAAGGAGAATAAAGGATAATCTTATGAGTAATTCGTGTAAATAAATATGGTGCAGCTTTTATTTCGTATTTATAATAAGCAAAGAATATTTATTTACGCATGGTTCTTGTAAATTATAAACACGAGTTTTCTAGCAAATGCTAACACAAATTAAGAAACATGTTTGATCTCCTGCTTCGGCCCAATTCCACCATGATACAATCTAAAACGTATATTGAATTTGATCAATATGAAAAATAGGAAAAAAGAATGTAATTTTACAGATTTACAGATTTGCTGTATATAATTTTACTGATTTACATATTTGCTGTCTGATTTCAGGGAGGCATAAAGGCGGTGGTGTGGACGGACGCCATCCAGGGGCTGGTTTTCATCGCTGGAATAATTGCCTGCCTGGTTGAGGTTCATATTAAGATTATATTGGAACTTCCGCCTAAGTATTAAGATCAGATCGTCTCAAATAATTGTATTATAAAAAAACTGTATTACAATATTACAATTGGCAATTTTGAACTGTAATGAATCATCATATATATATTTGAGGATAACTAGATTTTGTGTTTAAGTCCATAAATTGGAAATGCTTGCCTTTTTAGACATAAAATGAATCTGATGTTTTTGTTATTGCAGGGCACAAACAGAGTGGGCAGTCTTGAGAAAGTGTGGGAATATGCCGAGAAGAGTGGCAGATTCGATATGTGGAAGTAGGTACTGGCCATTATCAAAGGCAGTAAAAAACACCTAACAGGATTTGGCTTTTTATTTGACTATGGAAAGTTATTAAATGCTTTGTTTTTTTTTACATCATTCTTCCAATTTAAATCATAATGTAAATATTGTGATATGTATTTTGATAGTTTATAAACAAATTTATTTCTTCAAAAAGAAATTGAAAAAACAATTTAACAGCCTGAGCAAGAAAGTAATTATATTTATGCGAGATTGTGGAGAGCTCTTAAGGTTTAAAGTCTTATAGGTTGTTATAAAATATAGACTGTATTTCTATATATCAAAATATTATATGATATAGATTGAATTTTGTGTTTTGATAGCTTCAACCTGAATCCCTACGAGGACCGGTTAACATTTTGGTCCTGTGTGATTGGCGTCATGTTTGGAGCTTTTGGTATGGTGGGAGTCAATCAGAGCTCTGTACAAAGATATTGCTCTCTTCCTTCATTGAAAAAAGCTCAGCTGTGAGTAGAACATGCAGTTGTTATCTATACATGAATCTTAAAACGTTATATCTGCAAGTAGTGTGTTTAAGGTATGTGACTATACATGCTTGGTGGTTATTTTGAAAAAAAATACGTCAAATATCTAATATTAGATATCAAATGAACTTCACGCTCCACTCCAATTTCTGACGAAATTTTGGGAACATGTATACTATCCTACTTTTTTGGTCGTTTCGCTCACTGCGTGGACCTGGATTCAAACCCGCGACCCCAAGATGAGGCCTGTTTTCGTAATCAGACCAGACGACCACCGATTTCCCTTTATTAATATAGTACAAGACGTTTTATATTCGGGGTCTGTGATGGGTGCACGCATGCTCTGCATGCAACTATTTTAGACAGGTTTTGTCGGGAAAAAGATTCCCGACCAATCAGAACTCAAACATTTATTTGACCTAACATATAATCAATATATACAAATATATAATCTATGCCGTATGTCCAGGTCAGGGAGACTCTCACATAGATTGCTGTGGGTGGCTATCATGGGAGCCACCCTGATCAGCGGCCAGAATAAAAGCATGTAACCAAGAGATGACCTGGGGGTAGTATATAATAGCATTTCCATGTCAATAGAAAACAAAAGCTCATGGAGGTTTAATATGAGCAATCTATTTAAATCGATAGAATGAAGGATTTACCTTGACTGCAGACAATCCCAGGTTGCATTGGTGTAATCTTATTTGCTGAATCGAGGAAAACCAGGAATAAGTCTTTTTCTTCACCATGATGGAGCCTCCTCATATGTTCAGCCAGATTACTACCTAAATGCTGTTTTACAGTTCCATGTTCAGGGAGTGATTTCTTCCTGTGCATCCACTTGCATTCATTTCCATTTGTACAAGCTCCTCCCTCAGGATCTTTAAAGTACAAGGTATGATTTACAGTGAGATGAACATAATCTTCATTTCTCATACATTCATAGGCTTTCCAACAGTCACTAACAATTGTACTGCTTGGTGTAGTCAATTTCTTTATGATTGGAATCAATGTAGCTTTATTCCTTTAATCCAATGTGGTCATAAATATTCTGGTTCGATCATTTGTCTCTCATCCATCAAAAACATACGCATCTGATACTGCTCTGCCCCTGGTGTACTTTCTTTTTCCAACCTTTGATTCATCAATTTGAATCTCAATTCCAATCTGCTTCCATTCTCTTATAATCTCCTCTTCGCATACTTCTCTACAAAACATGTACCAATCAGCACTAGCTTTTTCAGTGATTCCAGTTTCATGTTGAACTTTGTCCTGTGGTATTTTTATGACTAAAAATACGTAATTGATAAAATCTCAGCAAGTGTGAATTTGCTTTTCGTGAGCCAGCTTCTTCCTCTAATAGTATTTTTTCTTGAAATGCTTTTTTAATCTACAATAACCTTTCTGCAGCAAATCCAGGAGAAACCATCATTGATGTTTTCAGAGTTGATTTTTTCAGAGACGTGAGATGGCCACAAAAAGGCAAACTACACTAGAGGCAAGAAGTCCTTTCTCCATAAGCCAGTCTACAGTTGTTTTTATCACACATTTCAGAAAGTAGCCTATAATTAGTGGATTTCTTATCTGATTTCTTCGCTTTTCCAGAACTTGGAACTCATTTATCCTAGTCACATTTGCAGCATTTAGAAGTTGAAGTTTCTTTCCGACTCTGTGAAGCTTTCTGCAAAAAAGGTCCTTTATTATTTATTAAAGAACATATTATCATAAAATACTTCAACTTCGATTGGGCAAATTTTGTACTCATACATTATGATGAAGATGGACTGAAAGGAACATTTCCCTTTTCCTAAGTTTAGGAATTGGCAAAAAGGGTGTCCCTTGAGTGATTCACAATACTGCAGTGAAAGGTTAAAATAATGGTGTGTAGGCGAGGAGCAGAATTTATCATAACTTATCTCAAAATACACTGTAAATATCGAGTTCTGAATATTAAAACATGGTAAAACCGACCAAATTCATTATTTAGAGACATAACAAATTTGCTTCGCTCGTCATTGTAAGGAAAGTGTTTGAATATAGTAAACGCCCAACTCTCTGAGTGTTTTTCAGTACTCCATAGTATATTGGCACCTTACGACTATTTGAAAGATGTATGCATCTATAAGCCTCAACACAACTGTGTTTACCTTGCTTACAACGTCCAATTCTCCAGTGCAAGTTAAATTACATGTATCTCTCTACTCCAATTACGGACAACATTCTGCTCTGCTGCATATGTAATATTCATATTTTTCAGTTTTCCATTTATTATCTGTTTATGAAGATTTGAAAGAAGTGAGCATCTCGTAGCCTCATGCAAATGTGTTTACCTTGCTCACAACACCAGAAGGTCTCCATTTGCAAGTTGAATTATATTATTGACGAAAATATATGCACTTTTGTCCATATGTGGTCACTATTTCACAATTACGTTGCATTTAATATGTTTATAGGTTCACTTGTGATAATAATAATAATTATCAATAATATGAATAGGAATGATAGATTCATTAATTAACTCATACACGGCATCCGCTGCATCAATCAGCTTGATCTTGGGCTCATTTGAAAGAAAAATGTGAAATATTGAGAAAGGCAGAAGGGACATAGCATACATTCCATTTATTATTAGTAAAAAAATAACCAAAAACTGGTAATAATAGTAATAATAATAATAACGTCAAGATGGCTCCATTGCAAGTTAAATTATCTTTCTACCCCAGTTTTGATGAAACTATGGTTTATATTAATTTGCATCTCTGCCATTTCATATTATTGTCGGTTCACTTGTAATAATAATGATAAAATATCTATATAGCGCTCCAGCAGGCAAGGTATGCTTTTGACTCTCAAAAGTATTTTATGGTTTCGCTGGGGGTCGAACCCAGGGCCTCTCGCGTGTGAAGCGAGCGTGATAACCACTACACTACGAAACCTGTACATGGAGAATTTTCTCTTCCAGAAATAATTATATTAGAAATATAATAAATTTAGGTACCATTTTATCTTGACCAGGTATCTTGATGTCTGAAGATATCAAAGATAATCATAGTACTAGATGAGATGGTATTGAAATTGAGTCATACATTGAAATTTAATTTGTGTCTTGTTTATCTCAATATAAGATCACTTATTCCATCATTGCAAATCATTTTGCCAAAAGTGTATCTGGTTTCGCTGGGGGTCGAACCCAGGGCCTCTCGCGTGTGAAGCGAGCGTGATAACCACTACACTACGAAACCCATTCATATGGGCAGACACGGCACTACCCGACATTAACTGCAAAAACAACCCACTGGACCCTCTTCCTCTGTTCAAGGCCTATTAACATGATCAATGAGCGAGCGTTTCATGGGTTAGTGCCTGTTGTTCCACCTGCATTATATATTTCTCCGTGTGTTATACTTATTGGTCACCTTGTGGGTCTGCAAAGTGCGTGGTTAGTGATTGCTTAGAACTCGAGACAATGCCTTACCTGGGAGCATGATGTATTATTGCTCTCAGGCCTCACAGATTACAGTATGTAATGGTAAAAATATTGTGGCTCAACGATGATCTGTGTGGAGGTTTGTGGAGGACATATTCACATTGGATGAACATTTTATGAAAAAAATCTTTCAGAATAAAATATATTTTGAGGCAACTTTCATCCTTTTTCAGCCATCTTTTTTTAACTGCGTCCAAAGCATGCTGGCTCCCACAATCATAATTGATTATGTTCCCCAAATTATGCCTGTGAATGCGCTCACAAGACAACCGATTTCATTTCCTGAAAGGCCTCGATCTTATAGGAAGGTTCTCTTTCAGGGAATAACAAATGAACACAAGGTCACACTCTATGTATTGTGAAATGATGCTGAATAAATGATAGGTGGTCAACATTACTATTAATATCTGTTGAAACAGTATCTTCTGCTAATAAAACAAATATTTATATAACAAAAACATGTGACAATAACAGTTTCTTATTCTGGATTTCAGGTCAATATTTATACTGATTCCATTTGAGATTGTGATGACTACCCTGACATGTTTGGTAGGACTGGTGTTATTTGCTTACTACGAACAACTGGGATGTGATCCTCTGAGAAGTGGCCAACTTGATGACTCGAACCAGGTCAGAAACAAATCAAATATATGAAGATCCGGGGTGGGGTGAAATAGCCATTAGTAAGTTCATATTAAATAAGGATTCACGGGTAGCATTTAAATTGCTCACAAGACATGAAGGATAAACATATATACCTCACCGATTACATGTTTGGCCCTTAAGAGAATTTAATGTAAATCTCAACCAACTTATAGCCGCTATGTTTTAGTGCTTCCACAGCTTGGTAACATGTATCACAAATGATTTTGAACGTAACAAGACTTTCCTCTCAATGTTTGACATTTTCTCTTAGAGGAATAACACGACATTATCCCAATTGTTTATAGAATTTTCATCCACAATCCAAACTTTCTTTCATTTTAACGATAACCTCATATTTGCTAATCAGAGGTTTGCTAAGCCTAGGTAAAGCCCAGGTATATCAATGTGGATATAGTTTACATCCCAAAATGTTGCCTTTTTATTTGATATATTAAGGAATTTCAAACCTGAATGAGTCACTTGGTTACATATAACTTTAAGTCACATTAACACTAATTATATTCTTATTTCAGCTTTTGCCAAATTTTATAACAGATGTAATAGCAATTAATGGATTATCAGGCCTCTTTATGGCCGTGCTATTCTCAGGAGCCCTCAGGTAGACTTGTCTTGATCTAGCTTTGTATAAATTAAGGCTGTATTCCTGCCTCTGTCCTCATATATAGATAAACCATCATCATTGGGCCAGATATAGGCTGAACAGTATCGTGTTTTTCTAGTATTATTTCATAGTTTGTGTATCGTAAAACAATACAATCACATTCCTAACCCCATAGACAAATGTTCATAATACTACTTATCTTAAAAGACCATACTTCTCTCATATATAAAGAAATACCAGGTGGAATTATTGAAAAAACATAAATGCTATTAAACAATCACGTGACTGAGGAGGAAAATGTAGTATTTTCTCCTTGGCTAAGATTCTGGGATGAGAGATCTCTATTGAGTGATGTGTTGTCTTTGTTTCTGTTTAAGCTCAGTGTCATCTTCCCTGAGTTCTCTGTCGGCGGTAACTTGGAAGGATGTCCTGGAGTCAAGGTTCAGCCACCTTCCGCAGCGCAAACAAGCCTTCATCACTCAGATGCTAGGTGTGAACAAACTGCAAAAACTAAAGTGCAAAAACATATATATTTAGGCCAATAAGTTTTCATGAAATCTGATTTTTATGCACTTATTCCTCGCATGATTTAAATGTTTAGACCCAAATACTATACAGTCACTGTGCCATATACAGTTATGTATACCCCTGTAAATTATGAATATATAAATATAAATGTGAAGCATTTGATCTCATGTTATGATTAACAAATGTTCTTTGGTTTTAGCTGTGGTGTTTGGGGTGATTTCTATGGCTGTAGCATTTGCTATTCAGTTCCTTGGTGTTCATGTCTTACAGGTATGATATTGATTTTTGGAATCGCAAGATTGCGATTGGTTAAGTGAACCTATTGAATGAGCATTCGTAATCCATACATTCACAACTACTTTACCAGTGCATAGCATGCAATTCAGGAGATAGATTTCCTTTCTAGATAATGATGTCACTGGATTCTTGGAAATATAAAATGCATGTATTGATCAGATTTAAGTCATGCCGAGAGAAGCAAATATTTGTCATCCCCATCCCCAACTAAGAATGTCACTTCTAGAAGCAGGTATATTGAAAGTTAACATTACAAGCTAGGTTTGAAGGGTTGGGATTAACCATAGAACCCATCAGTCTTTATTTATTACCTTGAATTTACACATTAGTGTGAGATTGACTGGCTGTGTTTTTACCTAATCCAATATTTATTACGAAGAATCACGCTAAAGTGACAGTAATATGTAATCACAGGTAAAAGTAGAATCATGGTTGGATATCGAGGCTCAGTAATAAGTAGAATCACAGAAAGATGTAGAATTATGGTTGGATATCGAGGCTCAGTAATAAGTAGAATCACAGACAGATGTAGAATCATGGTTGGATATAGAGGCTCAGTAATAAGTAGAATCACAGAATGATGTAGAATCATGGTTGGATATAAAGGCTCAGTAATAAGTAGAATCACATAAAGATGTAGAATCATGGTTGGATATAGAGGCTCAGTAATAAGTAGAATCACAGAATGATGTAGAATCATGGTTGGATATAGAGGCTCAGTAATAAGTAGAATCACATAAAGATGTAGAATCTTGATTGGATATAGAGGCTCAGTAATAAGTAGAATCACATAAAGATGTAGAATCATGGTTGGATATAGAGGCTCAGTAATAAGTAGAATCACATAAAGATGTAGAATCTTGATTGGATATAGAGGCTCAGTAATAAGTAGAATCACATAAAGATGTAGAATCGTGGTTGGATATCGAGGCTCAGTAATAAGTAGAATCACATAAAGATGTAGAATCATGGTTGGATATAGAGGCTCAGTAATAAGTAGAATCACAGAAAGATGTAGAATCATGGTTGGATATAGAGGCTCAGTAATACGTAGAATCACAGAAAGATGTAGAATCATGGTTGGATATAGAGGCTCAGTAATAAGTAGAATCACAGAAAGATGTAGAATCATGGTTGGATATAGAGGCTCAGTAATAAGTAGAATCACAGAAAGATGTAGAATCATGGTTGGATATAGAGGCTCAGTAATAAGTAGAATCACATAAAGATGTAGAATCTTGATTGGATATAGAGGCTCAGTAATAAGTAGAATCACAGAAAGATGTAGAATTATGGTTGGATATCGAGGCTCAGTAATAAGTAGAATCACAGAAAGATGTAGAATCATGGTTGGATATAGAGGCTCAGTAATAAGTAGAATCACAGAAAGATGTAGAATCTTGATTGGATATAGAGGCTCAGTAATAAGTAGAATCACAGAAAGATGTAGAATTATGGTTGGATATCGAGGCTCAGTAATAAGTAGAATCACAGAAAGATGTAGAATCATGGTTGGATATAGAGGCTCAGTAATAAGTAGAATCACAGAATGATGTAGAATCTTGATTGGATATAGAGGCTCAGTAATAAGTAGAATCACAGAAAGATGTAGAATCATGGTTGGATATAGAGGCTCAGTAATAAGTGGAATCACATAAAGATGTAGAATCATGGTTGGATATAGAGGCTCAGTAATAAGTAGAATCACAGACAGATGTAGAATCATGGTTGGATATAGAGGCTCAGTAATAAGTAGAATCACAGACAGATGTAGAATCTTGGTTGGATATAGAGGTTCAGTAATAAGTAGAATCACAGAAAGATGTAGAATCATGGTTGGATATAGAGGCTCAGTAATAAGTAGAATCACAGAAAGATGTAGAATCATGGTTGGATATAGAGGCTCAGTAATAAGTAGAATCATGGTTGGGTATAGAGGTTCATTCATAAGTAGAATCACATAAAGATGTAGAATCATGGTTGGATATAGAGGCTCAGTAATAAGTAGAATCTCATAAAGATGTAGAATCATGGTTGGGTATAGAGGCTCAGTAATAAGTAGAAACACAGAAAGATGTAGAATCATGGTTGGATATAGAGGCTCAGTAATAAGTAGAATCACAGAAAGATGTAGAATCATGGTTGGATATAGAGGCTCAGTAATAAGTAGAATCACAGAAAGATGTAGAATCATGGTTGGATATAGAGGCTCAGTAATAAGTAGAATCACAGAAAGATGTAGAATCATGGTTGGATATAGAGGTTCAGTAATTAGTAGAATCACAGAAAGATGTAGAATCACAGACAAATGTAGTCACAGTAATGTAAGTAGAGTCTTACTCATACCCTCGTGAACAGACTTTTAAATGAAATTTTAAAAACTACATACAATACCATTTAATATTGTTATGTAGATAATCACAGAATTGATATATTTATCATGAATACAGGCATCCAGTAGTTTGACCTCAGTGGCAGCTGGACCTTTACTGGGAATGTTTCTATCAGGATTTCTTTTCCCCTGGATAAATGGAATTGTGAGTTTTTTTAAATCTATACTTTTATCACATTTGATATTTACATAGATTAATCTGCTTACTTATTCATGTAAAGAATATCTCTACATTTTATTATATATCAACAATAATGTGTTGATAAATCGGAAGCCCTTTAAATATCATTGTATAACATCTTAATTTTGAAATCTTTGCAAATATTGAATGTTGTTTTGTGGTATCATTGGTGTATAGGGTGTATCTTTGGGGGCTGTGATATCCCTGGGTGTCATGATGTGGATTTCTATCGGCAGTTCTGTGGAGAGTCCATACCAGAGTCATCTGCCCACCACAATCACCAACTGTACCTTGATTGGTAATGCTACCATCGCTCCCATTCCCGAAGACGTGTGAGTACCCTTCATTTGACATCAATGATAAAGCGCAATCGCATAACCCCACAATCAATATACATATACATTAATGCATCAAATACAAAAATACCTGAATAATATCTGAGCCAAATATTTTAATTTGTAGAACTAAATTTATTTTATTCTCCATCGATTCAGTTGAAAAGGAAAAAAGCCCTCCCTATTATAAGTTTAAATTGGAACTGAAAATAATATTATAGGTTTAGAGAATATATTTAACTATTTTATATAACAAAGAGACATATGATATATCTGTATAAGTTGTGAAATGCTGTTATGTTTGTATTATATTAGTTGTTTATTTTAATGTCTGATTTTCCAGAGACGCCCTTTTTATCTACAAGTTGTCGTTTTTCTGGTATGATGCTATGGGTAGTATCATGACCATCATCCTGGCTGCTGTTATTTCCCTCTGCACAGGTATCACAATGCAAACTGAATACATAAAGGTTATGGGATCGCTTAATGACACCGCCTCTTGATGAGGGCGATGACAAAACACAGAAAATATTTATATTGCATATAAACTTGTCAAAAGTATTTTAAACATGTTTCAAAATACAAAACGGCAAATGGATAACAGTGTATATAATCTGAATCATTTCCGGGCCAATTAGTGAACTATAGCTTCTGATAAATTATCTTCAGTCATTTATTTGGCTGTGAGTAGGTCTACAGTGTTATATTCTGCTACAGATTTATCCATATATATAGTAACTATTATTTGCAGGTTGTATGGACCCTAATGAGACTGATCCCCGCCTCATCTTGCCTATCTTTGATAAGATCTGCTGTTGCCTGCCTTTGTCATTCCGCAGAGCATTATGGTGCGGAGTGAATCATGATGAAGTCCAGGAATGGGATGACAGAGATAAAGATGTTAGCGATAGTTATGCATTAAATCTTATATAATAAAAACACTTTATGCTCACCTTTAATTTACTGAAATCGCCTTTATTGCTCTTAAATGATTCTGAACCGTTTGGTGAATGATAGATGTATTATTATAGTATGTTACCTTCATGTGATCTGCATAATATAAACCCTACATGTCATTTTGCCAATGTCTATAAGATTTCAGTTAAATGAATTAAATTTCTTGCAGGAAATTGGTTTGGAAGAAACCAACCATCAGACAAGACACAAGATATCTATTGGCGGGCCAGGTATATATAAAGAAGATCTGGACTCAGTGTCTAAGTTATCTGATGGAAATTACAGAAAGTTCTCAGTGACTGACATAGAAAATGTACTGGAGGATCATTTCTATGATGATGTGCCACTTGAAAACAACTCTGACTTACCTCCACCTTATGATGGGTTAGGAAACACAGGGGTCGTCAATCCTGCTCTGACTACAGAGCTGTGATATTTACCAAATGTGTAGTTCACCAACCTTCACCACTGTGATGACTAACACTGTGTCCATGATAACTGACATTAATAATAATAATAATAATGATAAATTTCTATAGCGCTATTTCAGACCAGGTCTGCTCATGGCGCATTCATAAATTAAATTCTGTTCTAAATCTGCTTTTTCATATTCAACATTCCATCCATAATATTTATTTTTAAAAAGGTATATCTGATATATGTCCTAAATATTTCATGTTATGAGTGACACCCATTAGTAATCGCTGTTGAAATAATCAACATTCCATCACAGATATTTAGCATCAAACATGAAGAAAATTTTATTAGGATAACAAACATTCCCTCTATTTTTTTGTAATAACCAACTCTTCAAGCTAAATGTTTATTCAAATTTGTTATAATAATTAATGGTTAAGGTCTGTTTTCTCATGATTGAAACATTCAGTCATAATGGTATTCACTTTATAATGTAAATTCTGCATTCATTTAATCAAATTTATGTACGCGAGTTGTCAATTTAATGGAAATTTTAATGAATTGAATTTTATTTTATTTTGTTTCCATTCATACAAATCAAATATATGAATATATAAAAAGTGTTGTTCTCTATTCTCAAAATTTTGACCCGTGAATATAATGTATATATATATATTTAATTGCGAATGACTCTACTATTCACCAAGCAAACTCTAATTAATAAAGTATTCCACCACATTTAAGAGATGGCTTCTCAACACCCACGATGACAATACATATAGGTTTCTACACGTACTCATCTCATGGACCATGCATCGACAGCACCAAGATCGTGACCAAACAAGATTCCAACATTCTGTTCTGATGTTTTAACGTATTGAATAGAAGTAAATGTTGATGAATAGAAGTAAATGTGAAATTCCATTTTAAGTAATTGTCTGTAGGGGTATTTACATAACTACCTCAAATATCCGATAAAGGGTTTAAATATGTTCTGTTTGTTCAACAGTATGCAGTTGGTTGAACAGATCTAGGGCAGAAATATTTTATGGCGGCAGTCTATTTACTTTGACGAGATATATTTTATAAATAACATGTTGAGAATTGTCTCCTTACCAAAGTATATTTCCACAAAAGAAATATAGGAACACATTTGTATGATTGGTACTCATTTCACATGCGAATGTTTTAATTTGGTGTCTGTTAATTTAAAGAAATCATTTTGATATTCTCTATAAACTTATCATGTCACAAAGCTGTCTCTCTCTTTTTTCCTTGTAAATATAATCCAATATACGATATTAAAAGTGAAAAACAAAAGAGGAAAGACAACTCTTGAGAGGATGTCTACTTTAGTGGCCAGGAACCAGTGTCCGGGACAGCATTGTTTTCCGGACGTCCGGTCTGGTTGAGCGGATGAGCTGTTTCCTCCACCATTTGCTATACGATGTTGAATGATTTGCTGGACCAAAACCTGCAATATTGAATATGTATATTTGAATATACAGAACAGAATAAAATATATTCCATTTGTCTTGAGTCAATAGCTGAAAAAGGCCAGAAGCATAGAAACATGTACATTATTGACCATTGTGCAATTTATATACTTACTTCAAGTTTGGGTGCATCATCGGATGGTATGTGACTGTTTTGAGCAAACTCGATTTCTCTCCTGGCTAGTGAGTTGACAACGGCAAATTCTACCAGAGCAGCGAAAAGGAAACACATGCATGTTGTTAACCACACATCAATGGCCTTCACGTAGGAAACCTGTATTGTAGAAAAATAAGTAAATATTTCAAGGGCTGTTTGATATAAAGTTATATTCAATGATTTTTTTCAAAATGTATTCAAGCCGTAGGCTGTTAATTGTAATTTTCCAATATGATTTTTAAAATAAAGTAACATCGATGTATTTCCAAACGATTTCAGCCATCTTGTTTTCCCGCATTTACAAGCTGGGTTCTCACAGTTACAGACGTTTAGAAGAACATCATTTGTCAAAACGTTGTCAAGTTAGGCCTGGTTTTAGGTAAATAAAAACTTGATTCAACAACACATAGGGGATGGGACGTGACTCAGTCAGTAAGACGTCTGTCTCATGCTAAAGCTCCGGGGTTCCAATCTCGGATGGGACAAGTACTTCGGTCATATTAGATAGACCTAAATGTGGATATCTGTCTCCCATGCTCGTCAGTGCTCCATGACTGGTTACCAAAGATCGTGGTTTGTGTTATCACATATTTGTGATACTGCAATGTTCCCGAGTCACTCTTCTAAAAGAGTAGCACATTGAGTCCCGGTGGCAGGAGTCTGTTTGACCTGATATAGACTAAACAGTGCTGAAAAGGTCGATAATTTGTGTTTGTTTGTTTGGGTTTTACATCACTTTCAATATTATCTAAGTCATTTCGTGATGAGACCTACTTGTAGCAGATATAGTGCTGCCTCACTGAATTGTCATGTCGCAGGTTCTTGACATGACAACCCACCCGGTCACAGATTTACAAGGACAACAGGTTAACCCTTTAGGCATGGGCCTCAGCTCATATGGGAAATTGTATCACGAGTTCAATCTCGGCATGGCCAGGGATCGAACCGAAAAGGTCGATAATACAAACAAATCAAGTCAACAGGAATTAAGAATCATGTCATGTTTTACATTTTTGATTTCTCAATGGCTTGTTTCATAATTCAAACTGCTTTTTGATATTATATCAGTATACCAAGAGCTGATTACTAGTAATACATGCATCTATCATAAGCAGTAATCCTTCCATTTTAGTAGAAATATGATATGGTATCAATATACATAAATAGGGTTATGTTTCCTCTGATCATCATATATTCAGTGATATTTAACCAATATATTATATATTTTTATGCGGTTAGGCAGGTTGAATCTGTTGAAGTAATAATGATTTGCTTTTTACATTTCACTGAAATTAGTGAATAAGGAACATGTCACTTAAAAAGTATATCTAGCATACAAACAGATCAATATCTGTTTATAATGTTCATGTTTGCTGACTATTAACCTTGCTGAACATACACAATACCACAAAATATACTGCCAAACAATGGGCCAACGGGAAAGTAAACTGCTTCCGGTTGCTGTTTAAAGAGTATACACTTCCTAGACCGTTGATCATTGAATAGTCAATGAGATAAGATTAGTCTTCCCCTCTTGTTTGCTTTGGTCTGTTCTGGTAGTCCTGTCACTTAGCACAATGTACATATTTCGCTGAAGGGAAACATCTTTCACATATGAAAACAGAAAGCATAGTCAATAGTTGCAGTTCTAAGGAGCCAACTAAAATTGATATCAATGGATTAGGGACAGACTTTTAATCCTTTGGGGGGGGGGGGGGGGTGGAGTGGACCCAATCAATGTTAAGTAGTGGACCTAATCACTATGAGGTGATGGACCCAATCCGTGTAAAGTCGACCTAATCTATGTGAGGTAGTGGACCCAGTCCATGTGAGGTAGTGGACCCAATCTATGTGAAGTAGTGGACCTAATCAATGTGAGGTAGTGGACCCAATCTATGTGAAGTAGTGGACCCAATCTATGTGAAGTAGTGGACCCAATCCATGTGAGGTAGTGGACCCAATCTATGTTAGGTAGTGGACCCAATCTATGTGAAGTAGTGAACTCAATCTATGTGAAGTAGTAGATCCAATCTATGTGCAGTAGTGGACCTAGTCTATGTGAAGTAGTGGACCCAATCTATGTGAAGTAGTGGACCCAATCCATGTGAGGTAGTGGACCCAATCTATGTTAGGTAGTGGACCCAATCTATGTGAAGTAGTGAACTCAATCTATGTGAAGTAGTAGATCCAATCTATGTGCAGTAGTGGACCTAGTCTATGTGAGGTAGTGGACCCAATCTATGTAGGTAGTGAACTCAATCTATGTGAAGTAGTAGATCCAATCTATGTGCAGTAGTGGACCTAGTCTATGTGAAGTAGTGGACCCAATCTAAGTGAAGTAGTAGATCCAATCAATGTGAGGTAGTGGACCCAATCCATGTGAGGTAGTGGACCCAATCTATGTGAGGTAGTGGACCCAATCTATGTGAAGTAGTAGATCCAATCTATGTGAAGTAGTGGACCCAATCTAAGTCAAGTAGTGAACACACTACAGGAATTGTGTCTCTGGAGCTGGCAGCAGAAGTTATTTGTGTTGTTCATTGGCCAAACATTGCTCAGTATTTTGAGAAGTTATTTTTCATAATGAATATGTGCTATTGTGAAGTATGCCTTATAGCCAACCCTATTATAAATTCTTGTCCTTCAATGTTACACACACACACACTAGCTTGAGGCTCAACAACAACAACAACCGACAACTTTCCATTGGTATGATAGTGGCCACACTGCATTAGACTGTGAAAATATGAGATCAGAGATCTATGACTCATCTGGTGACCTCCTACATCACAATATGTCATAAAGTATGATGAATAAATATTTATGGTCAGCATGGGTCAGGTGCAGGTTATATTTGCCTTGGGAAAATACATGATTAACTCCAACTCCAACTCAAGTCCAAACCTGATTATTTAGTTACATATTCAGAAGGATTTGACCACCAGAACCGCTTTCGCTTGCAAATTAAATATTTTGATTTTGAAGTTTTAATTTTCTAGATCAAGTTATGTAATGATGATAGTTCTTTAAATATTTGTTTTACTTCTAGTTTAACTGGAAATCTGTTAAAATTTGTATTTTTATAGTTTTATTCAGTGGTAAGTGTATTAATATCTAAAGCATGGATGTTGTCTCTTGGCCAATCTCATAGCTCAATATTTTTTCCATAATGAGTGTGTTTGTTATTATGAAGTTTGTCTGGTCAACATTATAGCTAATCCCATTATAATATATCTTAAGCTTTATACTATGACACACTCCTCACAGTGATGAGTGTCAACTATCCATAGATATGATAGTGATGACATTGCAAGGGGGTGTGATAATGAGACAAACGATCTATAATATCCCATAATACCCCATTCTATTATCTATAATCTCAAACAGTATAGAAAATCACATTTAGAAGGACTCTCAGGACCCATATTTTGTCGGTAAATTGAATAATGATTCAGGTTTTAGCTTTATTAGTCTAGATCGAGTGATAATGAGATAAATTTCTTTGAATATTTGTTTTGTTTCCAATGAAACTGTAATTTGAATTTTTGTAATGCGAAAATAACACATATTCAATTATTCCGCCTTACATAGGTAGTATTGCAATCATCCAATCTTTTTACCTTTTCTACCATTATTACTCTGTATATGATATCATTTGAAATTTGGAATACCGTGATTCATAAACACTTGTCTTCCTCATCAAAATATCACCCGATCCGAATTGACAAACATTAGTTTATATCCTGTGATCCTGATAACTATCCAATATATACAAAGTAGAATCTTTATGAATAATCATTTTTTCTTTCACTAATCAGTGCACTGGATATTTATGAATATTCATGACAACTGCCTATTTATGAATAGTCATGACTATCATGACGGCCAATCTGAAATGTACCTTTTTACTATTGATAGAAGGGACTTATCTTATACCACTAAATATCTTAATATCTTTGGAGCAAGGAAAATAAATTGATTGCAGAACACTATCAATAATCACAATTTCTTTCCAAATAATAAACTGACATGAAACAGGCAAACACTGAGTTTATAAAATGGCGCATAATCACTTCTCCTCACTTTACAGAACTGCTTTATGCAACATCGCTAAACTTATGTTTTGTGGTTGCCTATGTGCATCCATGCTTTAAATCAGATAAAACATGGTCACTAATTGACATTATACTGCGTAAGGTTATGTGACCATACCTTATCTAATGCATCTAATGGATGCATATGGTAGTTACTGACAATACAGGTATCAGAATGTTTATGTGACAAAGTCGCATAGTCGCATTAAGCGTCCAGGAGTTTGCTTTGTGATCTTATGGAATGTTATCGACTCAACTGTGCTGATCTGTTTCATGTCTGTTCAATATCTGGAATAATATCATGATAATAGATGTTGTATTCATACATGACCAATATTGACACAACAAAATTGACTAGCAAATCATCAAAGTATTAAATCTCATTTTGTAACTTTTGGTGTCTTCAAAGGAAATAAGTAAATTTGTTCCCTAGAAAATTGTGAGTCTGATTTATATATATATAACCTGTTTTATGAGCTGTGTGATGCATTTTGTGATTTCAAAACTGGAAATTTCTATCCATATCTCCTGTATTAAAGTTTTTGGTATGTACAGACATTTTTTTATTTTCAAATATTAGCGTGTAGAAAGTATATAAAAGTTAAAATGCAAATTTTATTCAATTGTCAAGGAAAATTCCAGACACCGTTGTTGAAAATATGCAACAGACAAAAAAAACGGCTTTTAAGATGCAGTTCAACTTATGCAGTTCAACAAGAAAGTCTATAATGGGACTGGCTACAATATTGCCGAGACATACATCATTATGACATACTTGCTCATAAGAATTAATTCAACAGAATCAACAGAATTCTGATTAACCAAGAGATTCCATCCAGCTCTAAGCTCAAATAAAGCATGGTCACCGGACCTTACTTGTAAAATATACTAAATAACACATAATCATGATATATCTACATCACGGTAAGCTGAGAATTGTTATTTAAATTCGTTGACTTTGCAATGTAATGAGCGTAAGGGGGGTTCCCATTTGAGGAAATTGATAGGAGATGCCATGTGTGTTGAAAGTTTTTGATATCCTCACATCTATTGTAAAGTAGCACCCAACCCGCCTTAGAAAGTGGGGTGATATACTAACATCTATGCTAAGTAGTGTTCACTAACTGACCTTGAGCAGTGCTGTGTTCTCATTTATCTTAATGAGTACACACACTACCTTAGGAAGTACAGAGGTTTAATCAAATCTATGTAAAGTGATGGACACACTGACCTTGGGCAGTGCTGAACTGGCAGCTGATGCCATTTGTGTTGACATAGTGAGGATGGTGAGGACTCCCAGAGAGATTCTTCCAGGCACGGCTAGCGGGTCAAGCCAGAAGGAGACCCAGGATAGCAGCACAATAAGGGCAGAGGGAACATAGATCTGGATGAGGTAATAACCGAACTGCCGCTGGAAGTCAAACTCAGCAAACATACAGCTGTACGCACCTGCAAAGGACCACCGAGGTTATTTCCTGGCGATTTATTATTTTTATGGTGTTTTTCTGGCATTGCCCTTTTAAATTTATTAAATTTCAATGTTCACGCGTTGACTTTTTAATATATTTAATGCATTCTTAAACATGTAATTGACATAAGAAAAATGTATTAAACATAATATTTTGAGAAAAAAAATATATTCAAATAGGCATAGAGTAGAACAGATAAGCTATCTAAGATAATTAAAATGTTCCAATAATACCCTTGATAAAAGTATACAATGTATAAATAGAAACATTTTCAGCTTTGGAGATTCCTTTAGTTGATTATCGTTTTTGAAATGTGACACAATTGAAGACAAAAAGAAAATTGATACTTCTTTTTATCCAGATTGAATTTTTGGCATTTTTTATGTGATTATTATTTTTTAATAGTTAGTTGGTGATGAACCCACTTCTTTCAAACATATCTCGCCCTTCATTTTGGCTAAGACAGTTAATCAACTTTAAGGATCTCAGAGTACATGCAGGCATTTGGCTAAGGTAGAAGCATTTATAAGTTACAGAAATATCTAGCTGTGACGATATAGCATGATTTCACTGATAAATCTCACATTTACTACCTACAGATATAGGTTTGAAACAAAAGTGCAGCGCTTAGAAATATATAACTGAACAAGCTAACATACAACTCACTTTTCTTCCCTGCATTATAAAAAGAAGAACAGGTTGTTTTATTTGTATTATTGATGTATACTTATGTCTTCATCTCATCTAGTATATCAAGAACAATAATTTACTTGAATATCACTTTCTCTGCACCTAATCAACCGAGTCTATCAAAGATATAATACAATATAGTGTTTCACACGTCGATAATATCTGAGACAAAATTATATAGAGAAAGCTACAGTTTCTTGAAAAACAAAAGAATGTGAGTTTTTATTTGCCCTTGATGGCAGATTTGTATTGATTTCAAGAGTTGCTATTTGACTATAATGGTACATTTAGTGCGTGAATTACTGTCAAGGGTTTCAGGGACTATATGACTTCTCGATGAAGGTTCCTAAGTGGCAGCTTTAAGAGAAAAATACAAAGTGCCCAAAAATGAAGATAACCATTTCTGGTAGTGGAGCGGATTTCCATCTATTTTGACAAGAAATGAATGTGGAGGAAGAATTCATATACTATTTATTGTTCAGTGTCTTATTAATGGTGAAAGCCATGGGAAGCATATTACATTAGCCATAAACCCCCACATACGGGAGCAGACATCACCAACATTCTCAGTCAATATTAACGCAGCACTTAGATGGTTCTGCTAAAACCCGCATTTCATTTATTGTGTTTGATTCTTTCGTGCACAATATCGCCCACCCATCATACCTATAAGATTAAGGTATACTAGTAATACACAGAAAAAGACATAATATCACCTCCGAGAGTAATGGAAGCTATCTTAGTCCGAGCTTGGAGTAATTATAATTACTCAAAGGTTTTTTATTTTCTTTATATTTTTCACATCTAATTTTTCAACACCCTAAGAACTAAATCGTTATTCACCTCAGTTAAGTGCTAAGAGAGACAAAGTAGTTCCGTGCACTACTTAAAAAAAATATCGGCATTAGTTTGATGCATCTTTAGAAAAAAAAACATATGTGTGTGTGTTCACAAGTTAGTGGAAAGATCTTTTGCAGTCTGCAAAATATTTGAATCATGTTTTATGCATGATATCGACAGGTTGCTTCCGAATCTCAACATACACAAAGTCTATAAGTGCATATTCACAGATTCTTCTTTTGTTGTATTTTAGCTGTATCTGGTGAAACCGAAAATATTGTAACATGATAATGTCAGATTGAGTTGAAGATATATTAAGGAAAAAGTGTGCATTATTATATTCATGATTATGATTTATATTGTTAATTCTCATAATGCTTTTTAGCTCACCAAATCCGGGAGTAGTCATTCATACCTACCGGTACTAAAGCCAGTTGTACAGTCTCCTGTTGCAATGTTGACCAACTGGAATCTTGGTAATTCAATATTCTGCCAGTTTTCTAGGTATTCATTAAGCATCCACTGTAGCTTCAATTCCTCAACTGTGTATCGGTCTACAACATGGGAAGGTATGTCTACAACATGGGAAGGTATGTCTACAACATGGGAAGGTGTGTCTACAATATGGGAAGGTATGTCTACAACATGGTTAGAAATGTCTACAACATGGGAAGGTGTGTCTACAATATGGGAAGGTATGTCTACAACATGGGAAGGTGTGTCTACAACATGGGAAGGTATGTCTACAACATGGGAATATATGTCTACAACATGGGAAGGTGTGTCTACAACATGGGAAGGTATGTGTACAACATGGTAAGGTATGTGTACAACATGGTAAGGTATGTCTACAACATGGGAAGATATGTCTACAACATGGGGAGGTGTATCTATAACATGGGAAAGTATGTGTACGACATGGGAGTGTATGTCTACAACATGGGAAGGTATGTCTACAACATGGGAAGGTATGTCTACAACATATGAAGGTATGTCTACAAAATGAGAAGGTATGTCTACAACATGGGAAGGTATGTCTACAACATATGAAGGTATGTCTACAACATGGGAATATATATTTTAGGTCTAAAAGAGAGATGGTATACTTAGTATAAAAACTTCTCTTGTTTTCTAGCTTAATCCTTACAGCTCATCATCCTGAGTTGGCAGGTCTGTTCGTCCATAGGGAAGTTGAAGAGCTGCAGAGCACACCACAGGCGCAGTGTTAGTCTGCAAGAGACAATCCTAACCCTTATTACTTAATGTCACCCTCATAGTGGGCATGTACAAGTTGTAAAATGCTGTTTTAGATATAGATTAGTTCCTTATTAGTTGCTTATTCAAATGTTTGATTTGACTAAAGCTTGATCCTTTTCTGGTACGATGCTGTTGGCTGCAAATATATCATGTTAAGAAATACAATCTATTGATTATTTCGTAACAGGTATGCACTCTTTGGGCAGGCAAATGCTCAATAGGAAATGCAATGAAATGCTAAATAGGAATAATTTGAATGATCACTTATATATATATATATAATTTGAATGATCACTTATATATATATATATATATATATATATATATATATATATATATATATATATATATATATATATATATATATATATACATATATATATATATATATATATATATATATATATATATATATATATATATATATATATTCAGAAAAAAAGAAAAACACAGGCCTTTGGCTGTAGAACACTTTGCCATCAGAATAAACCCTGACACCTCTGTTCGGAAGGGTAATGGTGTGGAGTTTCTCATCTTTGCCATTCTCGATGAAGGTGTCTGGGACCCACATACTCTCCACAAAGGCATCTGGGACGGCAACACTATCTAAATCCGGCAGGTAGTCTCCAAACTCCAACCGGCGGTCATACCATATTTGACGGAAGTAAATGTTTAAGCTGTAGTCCTAGAATTTGTGAAAAAGGGTATTATCGTGTTACTGCAATTTTGATAAGCAATTGGTATTGAAATAAATATTTCTAAAGGTTAATATTGCCTTCAGTCTGCTCTAAAGTTGTACTAATTGATTTAAATCTTAATCTATGTTTAATGTAAGAATATAAGATAATGACGATTTACCATGTTGATTTCATCAATTTCCCCCACAGAGTTGATATAAACGCTGATGTTCACGTAGATGGGAGCTGGAAAACCTTTATCTCTTATTACGGTTATTATATTTAAAAATAGAGAAAAAAGACTCCTTCATTCACAACTATTCCCACAAATTAATCAAATATCGTTATCTGTAGTTTTTGAAAATTGAAATAAGGTTAAAAAGGAAGAAAATTCAATCATTAAGGGGAAATGTGCAGGAAATTGACCAAAGATATTAATAAATTGATATATACATAAATGATATTCAGTGATTTATATGTAAAACGGGATCACTAAGCACAGGAGGTACATGTAAATGTAATTTAAAGTGGTCACAGTCAACTCACGAAATCCCATTAAGAAAATAAAGAATTTGTTCCAAAGTTTGCAATATATTCAATATAATTCCAATTGTTTTGGATTTTTTATGTAAAATGAGTGGGTTTTTTCACTCCCCAGGGTGCAATTTCCTCAACATACAATATTTAAGTTGTTGCATACAAGTTTTGTGCTCAATATTTATTCATTAAATGTATTTTACAATTACATTTTGTATCTTGTGCTCCTCATTTCATTAATGAATATAAATTATATGCATATTTTATCAATTCCTTTGGCAGAATATCTACAATTCATTTCCGCTTTGTCCTTGGCAGGTGCCTCAGGGAAATATGTCCAATCATGTTTTACGCGAACCATTGAAATGAAAGTGACATTAATATTATATTACACATTATATTGCATTGTGATATCACATTTTGCATGCTTATGCATTAAGTTTTAAAACCTTTTACACAGGCTTTTACACATACTGTTTACACAGGCTTATTACACCATTTCTCGAATACTCTTTTTTCCTCAATGTTTATTGGAGACATCAGTCAAGGTACTCATCCCAATCTGACAATCATCGTCATTCATTTGGTTAGGAGGATTTTGATAATTATTTCGGCATACACTGGGAGCCAATGAAGTATATTTAATTTTTCAGAAATCTTCCAACCTGGCGCGCTGCAGACTTCTGCAAATATTGCAGGTTTTTAGTTTTGCCTACAGGAAGGCCAGCATGTATTAGGCTTCCAGTTGTCTTTCCACCAAAAACTCTGCCTAACAGCTGAAATATTTATGTTATGGTAGTGTCCCTTTTTGGACATGTTGCAAATTTGTGCTTTCATGGTTATGTCAAAGTCAAAGGTGATACCAATATCACTGGGTATGATGTCAGTACCACCTATTTTCACTGCGCCAGTATCATGTCCAACAGTGGGGTCATATCTCTTATTAGCACAGATTATCATTAATGTATTTCCATAATTATGTTGCATCTTATATCACTGATACACTAGTTCTAGGTGTATTTAAGATCTGTCCACATTCTGTCTACTTCCCTGATCCATAAATATGTAAATTTGAGTGTCATCTGCATATATATATATATATATATATATACCCTTGGACAGCAAGAAACATGATCTTGTCAGAATTTAAAAGAAGTTAAGATCGTGCCATTCTGGCTTCATTCTCACTTTGTAAAAGTATTTGAGAAGTCTAAAGCATTTAATATTATTGAAACAGATCTTGTAGTAACTCCGGTTGATACCAACAAAGAGAAAAGTACAATGATGGAAATATTCCACTTGCAATTTAAATGGTAATAAATTCAATATTAGGATGAAATACGTAAATCCATGCTCTTAATTTTTTATCTTAATCTTGATACTCTTTATATTTCAATTATTATAAATTAAGTAGTGTTGTACTCTTAAACTTTCACCTTAATTTAGATTGTCTTCACCTTTCGATTATTTCACAAGATATGTAATATTTCATATCAATCTAGTTGTAGAATCTCAAATTTGTATTTTGATTTCACCTGGGCATTATGCCAGAACATTGTCTGGTTCTTTCATAGCAGCCTTCATTGAAATTACTGACAAAGCTTTGATATATACATACTACTTCGGTGTGAAATCAATACATTATGGTACAATGCAAATATGTGGTTAAGTCATTCAATGCATCAATCCTGAAACCGTCGAATTACATGTTATATAGTTTAGTTGTACTGTTAGCCAACTATTCAATACAAGAAAGTTAACAAGTCTGACATTAACAATTATCCACATTTCAAACTCATTAATATAATTATAATAACATCATTTGATGAATGTTTTATTATATAACAGTTCTGGATTAGTTGTAATAGATATGGATGACAAAGATTAAAACGTCAACATAATAATGTTTAATGAAATATTCATATGGATAAGCTGCAGACGGTTTGAGATCTATATACTTGTTCATTGATTGACCTTTTCCTGTAAAATTTCCAACTCTTATATATACCTTGGTCAGGCGTAATATCAGAGAGGTTGTATAATTTGTTGAAAATGAAGTAATTTATAACTAAATCAATTTCACCAAACTGTAATGAGTACAAACTTCATGATATATGTATAATCTCTTATAATGATGGTATGATTCAGACAATTTGTGGGAAATGTGAAATATAAAGTCAATCTGGGATGTAGCGCTCTGATAGACACGTTTTACAAAATGAATGTTTGCATAATATTTTGGATTTCAAGTTTTGAGAAGTTTCACCCCTTTCTTCAGGACTTAGTAACGTTATTAAAAACATAATGACTGAAAGGCACTCAGTAGAATGCACGCCTCAACCATGAAATTCTTTTTAAAAATCCATAAATTCACAAGGAGGACCCCAACCCCCTCCCCCCTGCACTCAACTCCTTAAGGCCTGGGCTCCCAGTGTCTTTAGTTTAAATATTATATATCATATATCATTGTAAATCAAATGATAATGGATTATATTACACAAACACAAACGGCATCATAATATATATGTTAATATTAGAGGTCTTTTAAATAGTAATGCAAAACGTGTACTTACAATGAGATAGGATCGGGGGTATCCGGTAATCATAGTTACGCTCCTCCATCAACTGAACAAACAGCTCTAACACATTGGTGGAATTGGATAGGCAACATCTTAAAGATATCAATATATTTCTATAAATCTGCTTTAGCAAAAGTAAACACATATGTTATTTATCTCTGTGTGTTTCCACTTTCATAATATTTTGCAATCGTCATTTATTTTTGATGGTCTATTTGTCCCTGGATGGAGACGATTGGTTGAAAATAGTGAACGTTCTGTACCAAGGTGTATGTTGTGATAATTGTGAGTGTTGTCTGCACCCAGGTGTATGTTGCAATGATTGTGAGTGTTTTCTGTACCAAGGTGTATGTTGCAATGATTGTGCTTTCTGTACCAAGGTGTATGTTGCAATGATTGTGTTTTCTGTACCAAGGTGTATGTCGCAATGATTGTGAGTGTTTTCTGTACCAAGGTGTATGTTGCAATGATTGTGTTTTCTGTACCAAGGTGTATGTTGCAATGATTGTGAGTGTTTTCTGTACCAAGGTGTATGTTGCAATGATTGTGAGTGTTTTCTGTACCAAGGTGTATGTTGCAATGATTGTGAGTGTTTTCTGTACCAAGGTGTATGTTGCAATGATTGTGAGTGTTCTCTGTACCAAGGTGTATGTTGCAATGATTGTGAGTGTTCTCTGTACCAAGGTGTATGTTGCAATGATTGTGTTTTCTGTACCAAGGTGTATGTTGCAATGATTGTGAGTATTCTCTGTACCAAGGTGTATGTTGCAATGATTGTGAGTGTTTTCTGTACCAAGGTGTATGTTGCAATGATTGTGTTTTCTGTACAAAGGTGTATGTTGCAATGATTGTGAGTATTCTCTGTACCAAGGTGTATGTTGCAATGATTGTGTTTTCTGCACCAAGGTGTATGTTGCAATGATTGTGAGTGTTCTCTGTACCCAGGTGTATGTTGCAATGATTGTGAGTATTCTTTGTACCAAGGTGTATGTTGCAAAGATTGTGAGTGTTGTCTGCACCCAGGTGTATGTTGCAATGATTGTGAGTGTTCTCTGTACCAAGGTGTATGTTGCAATGATTGTGAGTGTTCTCTGTACCAAGGTGTATGTTGCAATGATTGTGAGTGTTCTCTGTACCAAGGTGTATGTTGCAATGATCGTGTTTTCTGTACCAAGGTGTATGTTGCAATGATTGTGAGTGTTCTCTGTACCAAGGTGTATGTTGTAATAATTGTGAGTGTTCTCTGTACCAAGGTGTATGTTGCAATGATCGTGTTTTCTGTACCAAGGTGTATGTTGCAATGATTGTGAGTGTTCTCTGTACCAAGGTGTATGTTGTAATAATTGTGAGTATTTTCTGTACCAAGGTGTATGTTGCAATGATTGTGAGTGTTCTCTGTACCAAGGTGTATGTTGCAATGATTGTGAGTGTTCTCTGTACCAAGGTGTATGTTGCAATGATTGTGAGTGTTCTCTGTACCAAGATGTATGTTGCAATGATTGTGAATGTTTTCTGTACCAAGGTGTATGCTGTGATGTTTGTGAGTGTTCTCTGCCTAAGGTGTATGCTGCGAAAGCATATTTACACATCTTCTACCCTCTATTTGAAAATGTTTACAATTTATCTGTGCAGAATATCGCTCTGCAACTATGTAAATAGAATGCGACTGTATAAACAAAAGGCTAAAATCCCATATATTGACTACTCTTTATCATAATATTCAACGTAGGCTAATAAGGGAGGGCTAGATGTTACAATAAGACAAGGTGTGCCGTGGTCCACCAGCACTGCGCAATTCGGGCAGTTATTCCTCATATGTCCTCTGTGTCTACAAACATTTTGCCGGGAATTTTATAGTGTTTTTTTCTGAGAAATCTACCTGCCATGTTAGCTTTATGTCATTTACACTGAAGGAAAAGTTACCCCCAAGCAGTAATGCGAGGTTAAGCAGAAATGTCCGTGTTCCTAGCAGAATCAAAAGTTTCACATTAATTATGTTGTGCTCATCTTTAATGGGATATCATGAAAGGGCACATATGGCTTAGGGATGGCATTAGACTTAAAATACACGTGAAAAACAACGTACTAAGTAGCAATGAAATATTTCCACCAGATAAAACATATTGCAATTTGCACATTCAACTCATTGAAGAAGAACAAAATTCTGATGATGAAAAATATAGTCAAGTATATTATCAATTAGTAAGAAACAAGTGTATATTCAATCCTAATATTATCAAAGATTAAAATACCTCATTGAGATGCCGAGGCCTACGATGTAGTATATATAGAGAGTTCCTATTCGTGGCATATCCTCATCAAATGGTTGGCTTTTGATCATATACCTGTGTATGTACGCTTTGAGTAATCTTCACATCAGGTTCTTGTGAGGGCAATCCTTTCATACCTGTGTTATGTATCTCTCATAAGAGCGATCAAACATTTTGTTTCCTTGGTATTCGCTATTAACGCCTGCCTGAATAAAGTGTTATATACAATATCATATCGATAAGCGACGAGAGAATACATCAGCAGCCGTCGTGTGTAGGATTATATCTTCAATCTATAGTTCCGAGCTGAGTAAGTGGAAATGAACTTCCGGTGTGAACCGCTCATAGCAGCAGCCAATAGATGAGCGCGTTTTAACTCACGCGAGAGTACGAGACAGAGTGATATTTGCGAGTTAATTACGCGTGTCCCTCGCGACTTCATCATGTTTTCAAGGTAGAAAGTAACGTATGAAGTAGAAATTCTAAAATATATCAAGAGTAATAATTTTGTGTCGGCATATAAAATCTTTCACGAATATGAGCTTTAAAATTAATGCAAGGTATTTAATCCATTTAAAGTATATTTACTGTGCGTCTTAATATCACAAGCTGCACTCCAGTGCAAATCCATAAAATCGTACAGAATGCTATGGCAGTGTTTAGTAGAGGATCGGTTTTCAAAAGCTAGAACACTTTTCTATAGTTCAAAGTTTTTTGCTAATGTGTTAAATGCCATTAAGAGAATGATTACGTTATGTTGCAGATGATATATTTCCATCAGGCTTTTTGAATTAGTTTATCCTTGGAGTAATAATAGTCATTATTACTCCAAGGTTTATCCAAGACATTTTACTTTATCCAAGAAATTCTATTTGCCCACATCATTTATAACACCATCACATACAGGTGATTTGTGACTTGGCTGACATGTCAAATGTGGACAATAACACATCTTGAAAATCGAGAATATTATTGTTTCGGAATAAAACAATTTCTGATCTGAAGGACTCCATACCAAGATGAGTTTTGTTTGCAGGTATGTGTTTAGGATTGATGTATTGCCATGATATCTGGGTTAGGTACAGTTATTGTTTGTATGGAAATGTTTGCTTGATGTAAAACCCCCAAAAAAACAAACACTTTCAACATTATTTCAGTCATTTCGTGATGAGACCTACTTGTAGCAGATATAGTGCTGCCTCACTGAATTGTCATGTATATGATTCACCATAATTTGCAAAAAAAACAAAAGATTCTATGGATTTGAAACTTTGAAGTAAAATCTCTTCTGTGGAGGCATAAAATGGGTTGAAATCAACAATAAGGAACAACTTATCCATGTTAATTTCCCCGCATGAGAACCTCTACAATCTTGTTACATGACATAGTCAACTGATTTCAATAACAATTATCAACCAGCTGTGACCATGTTTTATATTTTATATTATTTCAGTTTTCTCAATCGTTGATCAATGCTGGCTTAATTTAAAATCTTTAATCTTATGTTTATATCAATACAGTAACTTTGGCAAGGCAAACAATTTATGAATTGTAACCTACAGAACTGTAGGGATAATCCTTGAATGTGCCATATATTTAACACATTAGCAAAGGATTTTAGTTTATGTACAAAATTGTTCCTGTTTAAATCAGAAATTTGACCTCAAAATTAGCTTACACATCCATTCACTTATGTAAGCTTCCTATTTTCTTCACATTAGTGAATTTTCTAATAACAACCCTGTCTGAATCTTCAATGGAGTTTGAAAAAGACTATGGTGTTTATATTTCAAAGCACAGCGGTTTTTGTAACATATATTTCCCCCAGTTTATAAAAGAAGCAACGGTTTATCAAATGTTAGCCTTATTTATCTTATTAAGGCAGATCCGGTTGTCATCTGAGGTGTGTATTCCTTGTTTTAGAGGTTATTATAAAACATCAAATCTGACATATGATATAATTAATTAAACTCTAAAACAAGGAATACATTTCCTGAGGCATGACACCCTGAAGAAGCTAATTTGACTTTAATCTTCTCACAGCTTGACAGGTCTGTACATCTTAACACACGGAAGGCACCCTTCACTCATGGGTATCAAGGATAAAGCCAGACATGGCCAAAATGGAAGATGTTATGAGATACTAGTTGAATTACTTTTATTATTTCTTTAAAGGTTATATTCAACTATATCTGGATGCAAACCAATATATATGTTCATGTTAAAACTAAATATTGTCTTTCACCCTCTGTTGTCATATTTTAAAGATTGAATTTGACAAGTTTTTATTAATGCATATTGGTATATGTTACCATAATCTTATTTTTCTGAGAGTGCAGGTTGTGACCGTTTAGAAACCCTTGTTCGGAAATTCAGAATCCTTAGCATATGCATATCTCTAAATTCCATGAGAAACCAACAAAATTGTTGTTGTTGCTGTTTGAACAACCTGTTGAAGTAAACATTTTACATTGCAAATTCAAATCCTATATATATACAAGTCAAGAGCACAGTACAAAAACGATGAAGTGATTCTCAAATAAAACATAAAATGAGCACTGAAATCAATCTTTCAGACTTACTATCATTTTGAAGGTTCTGTAAGTGCACACCAGGTGACAGCTCTTGGCACTACAGATATCTGATTTCAGGCCTTCAGAATTCATGACCAGGTCCAGATTATTTCCAAATTTATGGGTCGGTGCAGTGAACAAATTGGTCAATTCAAAGGTCGATATTATGCGGAGGAAAATGGAATTGTTTTTTCAACAAGGAAGTTATAATCCCCAAGAATAATTAATTCATAGTTGTCTTTTATTGGTAAATTCGTCAAAGAACGCAGAATATGAGTACCTAAATTTATCAGAGGGCACAAGTCTGAATATGTGCATTTATGGCCAGTATGCCTGTATATATGTTTCAGGGTAGCCTCCATAAAAGGTTGCAAAAGAATTAAACCAACTGATATCTGAGGTAATTTGGAGTGGAAGGAAAAGTCGTTTACTTGGTATACGAGTGTATGTATTGGATCATCAGAGCCACCTATCGGACGATTTTACCCATGCTCTCTGGAATCAAACAAGAGTTCATTGAAATTGAGTTAAAACATGAGGAATATTTCAATAAATGAGAGAAAAGAGATTATGAGGTTAAAATTTACAAGCGAAATTCTTGTTCCCCTTAAATATCGTTCCCTTTAAATGTTAAATAATCTTGTTCCCCTTTAATATTGTTCTTTGGAAATGATAAATAATAATCTTGTTCCCTTCAGATATCGTTACATTCAGTTAAATAATAATTTTGTTCCCTTTTAATATTGTTCTTTTTAAATGTTAAACAATAGCTTTGTTCCTTTTAAATATTGACTTAAGAAGACCATAGTGTGTATCTTCTACGCAAGAAATAATTTGTTGGTGGAGGATCGACCACCTCTGTTTAGCATAGTCGAAATTTTGAAAATTTCAAAGATTTCTGTCGATAGTTCAAAGGAACAAATTTGATTTTGTTCACCCCTCCCCAAATAATTAATGGTCCTCCTTTAATTTTAAAAACTAATAATTCTTTTTTCTTTTTTATCGCTTACAGCTACCACTAATTTCCACTTGGCATGAGGACCTGAACCCAGCAACGATAGGTATATTCTCTGATTATTGGCCTAGCGTTTATTTCGGCAAGAACCTGAGCGCAGTGTTCAAGGAGACAGAACTCTCAAGTTGGTTTTGGTGGAAGGATCTCAAGAGTCTGATCCAGTCTTAGCTGGATGAACAGTCATCGGTTTCGAGATTCCCACAAAAGGTTGCAGTCTCTACCAACTGGGGTCCCACCTTTCTGTGTTTCAAGGTTCCCATGACCCAAATCTAAAATGTCGTCTGCTCCCAGTTCAAACAATCCCAGACAGTCATCATGTTCATTTCAGAGAAATTAACACATGAATGAAGAATTTGCCTTATACTAATTACATTTATTATATAATTGACAAATTTAATGACATTTGTACACAAATATATTTAATCAAACATTTTATTCATTTCAAAATAATGTAAAAAAGAAAAGAATCTTTAAAAAAGGTAAATTTCATTACCCAGCTTTACTAGGCCTCTTCAATTTAGTGTTATATACTGAGCCCGATGCAAAGGAGAGTAAAATTCCCGGGGGGGGGGGGGGGGGGGGGTACTCTCATGATTTTAACCCGCGGAGGCTGGGATGGAACTGAAAACCCCAGAGCCTGAATTAGGGAAATATTCTATCATTATTGGTACCCTGATTTAGGACTAGCTTAATTTTTGATACCCTCATTTAGGGATGATGCAGAAGGAGGAGATTTGGAAAAGGGATTTGTGAGACCTGTTTAGGGAGAAATTTGAAAAACAGTACCCTGTTTTAGGGAAAATGATAAAATATCTTAACCCGGATGGAACTGATAAACCCAGAGCCTGATTTAGGGAAATATTCTATCATTATTGGTACCCTGATTTCGGACTAGCTGAATTTTTATACCCTCATTTAGGGATGATGCAGAAGGAGGAGATTTGGAAAAGGGATTTGTGAGACCTGTTTAGGGAGAAATTTGAAAAACAGTACCCTGTTTTAGGGAAAATGATAAAATATCTTAACCCGGATGGAACTGATAAACCCAGAGCCTGATTTAGGGAAATATTCTATCATTATTGGTACCCTGATTTCGGACTAGCTGAATTTTTTATACCCTCATTTAGGGATGATGCAGAAGGGGGAGATTTGGAAAGGGGGATTGTGATCCCTGTTTTAGGGAGAAATTTGAAAAATAGTACCCTGTTTTAGGGGAAATGATGAAATATCTGAACCTGTTTTAGGGAAAATATCAGCGAAAAGGACCCTATTTAGCCCAGCTTCCCCGGTAACGCTGACTATGAGAGTACCCCCCCCCCCCCCCCGGGTAAAATTTCATGCAATCAAGCCAAAGTAATCACATAATTGGAAAGGATGTTACAGAGAGCACGCTACAAATGTGAGTAGACAACTGAAGAACACTATTTTTGTCCTGGTTTCCCGTATTGTTTTGTTCTGGCGTCTATTTTAGATATATAAATGTATATATCTTTATTTTTCTACCAGTGAGTTTCAATGGGACTGTCCCTGAAGCCAGTGGAGGCTCGACAAATAAAACAAATCACGTGACCATCGATGACGTCAAGACGAAACTGTATCCAGCGTCACCTGAGGTCTCTGGAACTATCGATGTGACTTACATACATGTACATTTCATGCTTTTGGCTTTATGCATTAAGTAGAAAGTATCAACAATCATTCTGTGTTAAGCCCTGAAAAGATGTTGATGCAATGTGTGCCAACTTTAGGCCATCGTGTTATTAGTGCTTTCACAGCTTGATCTGAAACCACAAAAATAATTTAAGATACACAATAGGTGTGAATGTGTTCGCCGCTATACCCTACTCAACTTAGAGAATTACCCATGTGACTTGAATCATATATAAAGTGAACAAAAAGAGCAGAAACTGGTCATGTAAACATAACAGTCACTCATTTCCTAATCATCCTCATAGACAATTGTTCAAGTTTTTTATTAACCTCATGAACATTATTCTAATGGACCCGCTAGTGAAAATTGGAAATGTCAATATTAAATATCGATTCCTTTAAAATATGCCAATGCGTAATGACTTGAATATCAAACAACGTATAAGAAAAGGCATATCTTATAATGTACATATGCATTCTTTTTATTTGTGTTAATATTGGTGTATATTTGCTTTATCGTGAAGTTGCTTCAAGTCATCATTGGAAATCAGGAAACATCTTGTCATTTGGTGAGAGATGCTCGTTTTTTTTGGACAGGTCATTAATTTTTCAGATGGATAGGGCGTGTTGAAAGAAAAGGAAAATTCCCAATTTGGTTTTCCTTTAAAGTCAGACACAATAACAGAAAATCTCCCCTCTTTGTAGAAGCCAAGAACTACAGCCAAAAAGTACTTTTCACAGAATTCAATGTATTTTCTTGACATTTATTTTCCAGGTAGTGCAAGATACGACCACCATAGAGTACCCCGCTTTACTAGGCCTCTTCAATATAGGTGTTATATACTCAGCCCGATGCAAAGGAGAATAACCATATAGAGTTGATATGCAAACAATTTCTACTTTAAAGCACACACAAGCTACTTTCTCCGAGATACGTCTTGGAGAAAGTAAGAACCTTCTTGCTTCTCTGAGTACTCACGAAACAAAATTGGAGCCGCCAACTTAACAAATCAAACCAAATCAAATCAAATCAACCATGGAAAATTAAATGATGACAGTTAAAATTGATCATTGATTTTATATCCATTTGAGATAGGGGCATTTAAATCATATATTTGTTGGAAATATACAGCAGAGGAGGTTGTAATGTTAAGACAAAATGTCCAAAAAGCTTCCACTGATAAAGAATAATTATGCTTAACTTTTCATTTTATATATATATATAAAATGAATGTGTATATATATATATATATATATAAAATGAATGTATATATATATATATATATATATATATATATATATATATATATATATATATATATATATATATATATATATATATATATATAAAATGAATTGACAAAGTGTTCTTTGGATATTAATGTTTCAGCGGAAATCTCCTTGACTAGATATCACCAAAAAAAATCAGTGACGGAGAAATTTATGGCGGAGAAATTTATGTGATAGATCACAAAGCAAAGTTTATCGTGTAAACATTTATATTATGTCAGGGAAAAGTGCTTGAAAATCTGACTTCATCAAACCCTTTTTTTCTTTAAATAATAAGATATTTAAGTTGTTAAATAATTTATTTGTATGTTTTAAGAATTTTACCGAGGTTATTCAGCAAAGTTATTCTTTGACATTTAACCAACCCAATTATTTGGTTATGGACCCAATGACCTCCATCAATCCGCCAGGGATGTATTGGGTTGATAGGATGGCCTGTGAATCCTATCCGGACCCCATCCCTGGCGGATTGATGGAGGTCCCTAGCAAGGACCCTATCTTGATGATTAAGAAGAGATGTTCGCCAAAATTCACTGCATCTGGCCAAACCTTGGGGGAGCTCCCGTGCCCTGGCCGGTGCCCTGGCTGGTGACGATTGGCCCTGGCTGCTGCTGTGAGGGACCTTGTTGGGCACATCGCCCCTGTTTGCTGCAGAGGTCGTATGGCAAGGGGCCCCTGCAGGCCCTGCACTGATGGATCCTCTTGCAAGATTTAAAATTACATCTTTGTGAGTTCCAATTATTGCAGATTTCTCCGCCCGGTGTCGCTGCGTACGCCTTCTTCTGGGCCCTAAACGCCGAGCCTGGCGGGCCCTGGATCGGCGTGGCGTATAGAAAAGGACATTCGGCAGGGGAGAAGTGTTCATATGACCTGCAACGGGGGCACCTAGGTACCCCGAACCTGATTGCTGTAGCATCCAGGGTGGACGTGAGGTTGTCAAGATGTATGTCTGCAAACCTCACGTGCCTCCCTGACATCCCTATGCGGTGTTTCACGTCCAGGGCTGTGAGGGCCGTCCAGGTGAATCTTTTAGAGAAATCGTATATACGCAGGCTATATTCACACATGTGCTCATAGAGTTGGCAGCCGTGTACCTTAATCATAAAACGTTCATAGGCCCTCCAGGCTTCGTTCCAGGTCTGTATATCAGTTATCCTGCGCTTCTGTATGAAAGGCCATCCCTGTCATTAAACAACCAATAAGAACACAGGGATTTTTGCTAACGCGCTCCCAAATCTTACTTACGCGCTACTTCTCAGCCAATCAGATTGCAGAATTTATTTCGAGCGCGCTCGAAAAAATTTCGGTCGCGCTGGGAAAAATTTCGGTCGCGCTGGGCAGAGCCAATCAGAATACAGTTTACAACTAAGTATTAAATGTAAATAAACATCAGCACGTGGCTGCTACGAGATTTGTAATGATTGTGATTTCCAAATGCAAACAAAATTGAAGAATGAATCTTAACATTGTTACAATATTTGATACATTTGCCTTTGAACTTGTTACATGCACACTTCACGTCATGATGTCTGCTTCTTTACCTGAGCAGAGCGTCAAATGAAATATATTGTTTCAATTTTTGATACATTTGCCGATGTACTTGTTTGATACAGTCACACCTTTGCGCATACAATCTTGGCCTTCGCGCACTGACCTTTCTTCAATGCCAAAAGATGAAAATTAATATATCGATCATCTGACTTACATATTTGAAGAGAAGAGCTCAATAGCTCAATTTTGAGTTGTCAATGATGTACATGTAAATCGGCCCAGAACTGACTGAGCAAATGTAACAATTAAGCTGGAACTCCCGCACGTGCACATTGTGACAAACCTGAGTATTTACATCGACAACATGTGGGTGCTACGAGGTAGGTAATGGTTGTGATTTACAAATGCTTTGAACATTGTAAAATGGATCTTAACATTGTTACAATATTTGATACATTTGCCGATGAACTTGTTACAATGCACGCTTCACGTCACGATTTATACAACTGTCACTCAATGTGTGAGCAGATTGTCAAATGAAGTTGAACTGGATAACACATGTTTTACCAAACTGACCCACTTTCATATTATGAAAGAGAGCTATCAATTTCTCAATTAGAGACTACCAATAAGAACACGGGCAATGACATGATGACAATCGACAGCCAAGATCATCAGGTCCAACAGCCGAGATCATCAAGTCCAACAGCCTAGATCATCAAGTCCAACAGCCGAGATCATCAAGTCAAACAGCCGAGATCATCAAGTCAAACAGCCGAGATCATCAGGTCCAACAGCCGAGATCATCAAGTCCAACAGCCGAGATCATCAAGCCTGACAGCAATTATCAATCTGACAGCAAATCTACATTCTGTGGTAATTATATGGTCATTAAAAACAATATTGAAAGGAAGGAGATTTCTTAATAATCAGCCACTGATTCAAGTCAATTAAAATATTTCATGAAAAGTCATAACCATGTCATGCATTTTCTGATCATCTAATTTTTCACTGGTTATTTCTTTTTCAAATTTCAAGAATTTACAGTTTACTATTATTGGGATTCTGTGAAAATAAAATAAAAATTTCAACATAACATTGGAATATACATGAAAATATTTACAAATATTCATATACAAATATTCATATTAAATTTATTTATAGCTCCTTATCAAATATTTGTTGGATTTTTATCTTTTATTTTTAAACTAAGTTCTAAATTGATGTTCAACCTAATATTTTAGTACATTTCAGATCTAGGGAGTTAAGTCATATCTGAAGCTAGTATGGACAGATGGCCATGATTCAAAGCTCATGATCAGGAATCTGATGATCTATTGATTTAATCTATTATTCCATTCAGGAAATTAATGTGAAGATTTGACCAGGCAATCCAATGATTTGGTCTGAAACCAATATTCAAGTTTCTTCAAAATTATCAAGTTTCTTCAAAATTATCAAATTTCTTCAAAATTATCAAATTTCATCAAAATTATCAAATCTCTTCAAAATTATCAAATCTCTTCAAAATTATAAAATTTCTTCAAAATTATCAAATTTCTTCAAAATTAATCAAATTTCTTCAAAATTAATCAAATTTCTTCAAAATTATCAAATCTCTTCAAAATTATAAAATGTTTTTTAAAAAAATCACATTTCTTTAGAAATATTAAATATTATGAAAACCCTAAAAAAGAGAATTTTATTTCATTAATTTTTTTTACTTCACATGGACAGTTCAGGTTATATAATTCTACTGCAATGATTTATTGGCAGTGTTGAGATCATCAAGCCTGACAGCCGAGACAGACCTTCAAGCATAACAGCTGAGACCTTCAAGCGTAACAGCTGAGACCTTCAAGCGTAACAGCTGAGACCTTCAAGTAGGACAGGTAGGCCATGTATATATAATGTGTCTGGGGTTTGACATCAGACTGATAGGCCAAGTATAATGTGTTAGGGGAGATACTCCATAAAAAACCGAGCGCTCATAACACATATTTTTCATATCATAACCACAGTTATTACAATAAAGATTGTTTATGAATATTGTATTTGGATGATAGATAATGATATCTGTAACATGTTTATCCTATGTATAATAGGTTAGACTGGGATGTGTAATAGGATAGACTTGAATGTATATTGGGATAGACTGGGTTGTATAATAGGATAGACTGGGATGTATAATAGGATAGACTGGGATGTATAATAGGATAGACTGGGATTTATAATAGGATAGACTGGGATGTATAATAGTGTCACAGTGTTAAATGTAAGAAAATAAGTCTTCATAACTTTGTATTAAAAATAGAGACATTCAATTATCTTTGAAAGAAACCATTTAACAGGTTTCAGAAGTTTTGTTTAGATTTTATTAGGTCATGTATGATGAGTGTGGGGCTTGACATGTGACTATTAGGTCATGTATGATGAGTGTGGGGCATGACATGTGCCTATTAGGTCATGTATGATGAGTGTGGGGCTTGACATGAGACTATTAGGTCATGTATGATGAGTGTGGGGCTTGACATGTGACTATTAGGTCATGTATGATGAGTGTGGGGCTTGACATGAGACTATTAGGTCATGTATGATGAGTGTGGGGCTTGACATGTGACTATTAGGTCATGTATGATGAGTGTGGGGCTTGACATGGGACTATTAGGTCATGTATGATGAGTGTGGGGCTTGACATGTGACTATTAGGTCATGTATGATGAGTGTGGGGCTTGACATGAGACTATTAGGTCATGTATGATGAGTGTGGGGCTTGACATGTGACTATTAGGTCATGTATGATGAGTGTGGGGCTTGACATGAGACTATTAGGTCATGTATGATGAGTGTGGGGCTTGACATGAGACTGTCAGGCCATGCATAATGTATCAGGAATCTGATGATCAGATCTGGTGATTTAATCCATAATTTCATTCAGGTATCATGGAGATTTGACTCGGCAACATGATACTTTGGTCAGGCACTTTGATCAGAGAATCCAATGATTTGATCTGAAACCATGACAATTTGGTCAGGCAACCTGAAGATTTGCAAAAATTCAATTCTTCTTCTTTTTTACTTGAATGCAATGTTCAAATTTCTATGATATTTTCAAATTTCTTCAAAATTATCAAATTTCGTCAAAATTATCAAATTTCTTCAAAATTATCAAATTTCTTCATAATTATCAAATATTTGGAAAAAAATCACATTTCCTCAAATTTGTTAAATGATGGATAGTTTTAACTAATTGTTGATATATTAGTTTTTTAAAATTGTTTTATTTTTCCAGATGGATTGTGACGCAAAGAGTTATAAAATTCCAAAGGTACAGGAGTTACATTATGAGATGAGTAGTAACAACCAGTGTGGACAAGTCAACACTAAACATCACTCATCATTACTGGCTCATGTGGACAAGTGGACACCACGCATCACCTTCTGGTATGGACAGGGATGTACGGGACGCGACATCTTGCCATCATATACAGGACGTGACATCTTGTCATCATATACAGGACATGACATCTTGTCATCATATACAGGACATGACATCTTGTCATCATATATAGGACATAACATCTTGTCATCATATACTCTCGGCGGGATGCCAACAGGTTTTGCCGAGTAAACTTATAGATGAGATGTGACATGACATCTTTTCATCATATACAGGACATGACATCTTGTCATCATATACAGGACATGACATCTTGTCATCATATACAGAATGTGACATCTTGCCATCATGTACTGGACGTGACATCTTGCCATCATATACAGGACGTGACATCTTGTCATCATATACAGGACATGACATCTTGTCATCATATACAGGACATGACATCTTGTCATCATATACAGAATGTGACATCTTGCCATATACTGGACGCGACATCGTGCCATCATATACGGGATATGACATCTTGCCATCATATACAGGACATGACATCTCTAATATGTTTATTGCATAATTGTAAACTCCGACCATGGTGTGTGTTAAATGTTGGGAAAGTTCATTAGAAAGGAAAGTAAATAAAGAAACAAATTCTTAAATCAAAACTTTTATTTTTGCTCAAACTCTCAAAAGACACATCCTGTATACATGTGATAGCAAGGTGACACATCCTTAATGTTGTGGCAAGATGTAACGTCCTGTTGTGTAGAGATGACAATATGCTTTAGGTTAACGTTGTAATGAGAAAAGTGCTTAATGAATGTATCATGCTTCCATGACTACTGGGTGTAAATAAATTCCAAAAAAGTTAATGATAGAATTGTGTTTCTTTCACATTATCCACTTGGGATATATTCCTATTTAATTTAAAATTTGGTGAATGGAGTTGTGAAACTAGGAGATCATTTAAGTTTTATTGTCAACTCTGACTCCAGCATATTGTTTAGATGTGATACTAGTTTAAGTATGTTTCAAATTCCACATGCAAAAATAAAGTATAAATATAATAAATTTTGTTTGTTTTGATTATGCAACTGCATAAATTAGGCAACATAATAAGAAACAAACAGCAAATGTACAATAATCTGCATTTTTTAAATAATAGCCAAAGTATTGCAGATATTGTCAGGTGGACACATACTTGTAAAAACACATACTTGTAAAAACCTGGAATGTTCTGGTAAAATCAGGTATATAGGAATTTTTATCTGACATAATGTCTTGACAAAAAAGAAGTAGATGATCTTCTACAGATAGACCTGTATGCCCAATTATGAAAGAAGTCTAATATTTTGAAAATAAATCTTGAGTTTATATGATAGAATTAACTGGACAGACAGAAAATAAAAATGTAAACATTACATTCTGTTGGAATACTTATATAAAAATAAGCATCAGAAATGCACACACACACATGGATTCTGATTATTTCAACAGGCTTACACATTTACATGTCTATCATAATAACAATTTAATTTTTGTTAAATTATTGTCTGGGCTATTTCACACCAATTATAAATAAGAGTTGTTGCATTTTTATTACAGAAGAATTAAAATCTTTATTCAAAATATACATAATTGATACATCTGCAGTCATAACTGTTTTTGTACTTGCAGCTTCATAACTCATCTCATATTGTATCTCATATGATAATTCATGTGACAATTCATGTGATATCTCATTTCAAATGATAACTCATCTCATAAAATCTCATCTTATATAATATCTCATGATATCATATATATCTCAATTGACATGATATCTCATCTGATATTATATCTCATGTTATATCTTATGATATATATGAAATCTTATCTCATGTCATAATTCATATATCTCATCTCATGATGTCACATGATATTTCATTTGATATCTCATGATATCACATCTCATGATATCTCATATGATATCTTATATGATATCTTATATGATATCTCATCTCATATATCTCATGATAACTCACATGATATCTCATATGATATCTTATATGATATCTCATCTCATATATCTCAGGATAACTCACATGATATCTCATATGATAACACACACACACAGACACATTATAAATGGCCTGACAGTCACACGTCAAACTCCAGACACATTATACATGCCCTGACAGTCACACGTCAAACTCCAGACACATTATACATGACTTCAGGCTTGATGATCTCAGCAAAAAACAATAATACTTTGATCAGGCAATCCAATGATCCGAAACCATGACAAATTGGTCAGGCAACATGAATATTTGCAAAAATTAAATTTTCACCTTTCTTAAAAATCGTCACATTTCTTGAAAATCATCACATTTTCCACTTGTTTGCACTAGCCGGTGATGATGAGTGATGCATGGTAACCAATTGTTCACACCGGTTGTTACAATGCTGTCACAGTGGATGAACTTGGCTGTCACGGTGGATGGACTTGGCTGTCACGGTGGATGAACTTGGCTGTCACAGTGTATGGACTTGGCTGTCACAGTGTATGGACTTGGCTGTCACAGTGGATGGACTTGGCTGTCACACTGGATGGACTTGGCTGTCACAGTGGATGGACTTGGCTGTCACAGTGGATGGACTTGGCTGTCACAGTGTATGGACTTGGCTGTCACAGTGTATGGACTTGGCTGTCACAGTGTATGGACTTGGCTGTCACACTGGATGGATTTCGCTGCCTTATTGGGTTGCGATTATCAGAATACTGATCTGAAAATTAAATACAATAAATAAAAACTATCACATCTAAGTATACCATAATACACAGCACCCTACCTTAATACACATTCAAGGCCACCCTTTTGAAGAAATTTAACATATTTGAAGAAATTTGATGATTTTCAAGATAATTGAAAATTTTGAAGAAAATTTATAATTTTCAAAATATCTGATATTTTTCAAGAACAATTTTGAAGAAATTTGATATTTTTCAAAATATTTGGTATTTTTCAAAGTGATAGCATTAGTTTACCCGTGAAATTCTTCAATGTCTTGATTTGTTTTCTTCAGTTTAAATTGGTCAAAATCACCACCAGAATTTTTTTAGATATATGGATCATATTTGAGATAGACTGGGATTTATATTTGGATAGACTGGGATGTTCAGTGTATATTGGGATAGACTGGGATGTATATTGGGGTAGACCTGGATGTTTACCCTCTGGCATCAATCAAATTTATTTGTCATTCATTATTCCATTTATTGTCAATTTATAATTATTTCAACGATTTTGCAGCAATGCTATATGTAACAATAGGCTTGGATGTGTATTATGGTAGACTGGGATGTGTATCGTCCAAATTTCTTTCTTGTGATATATAGAATGGAAGTTACCTTTAAATGGGAACTAGAATTTTATTGAATCATTTTGGAATCATGTGACTTTGATATTAGATTTTTGCAACAAATCATTTTTTTTCATATTTTATACTTGTGTACTGTCCGAAGAAATTATCAACAAATCTTGCATTTTGGAAAAAAGAAAAAAAAATAATTTGAATAAAATCAAATGTTTTAAAGAAAATAATTTATAGATTTATGAACAAAACATGTAAAATATTTATAAATTTATGAAAAACATGTATTAGTATTTATATGTGTTACTGTCATGCCATGTATAATGTGTCTGGGGTTTGACGTGTGACTGTCAGGTCATGTATAATGTGTCTGGGGTTTGACGTGTGACTGTCATGCCATGTATAATGTGTCTGGGGTTTGACGTGTGACTGTCATGCCATGTATAATGTGTCTGGGGTTTGACGTTTGACTGTCATGCCATGTATGATGTGTCTGCGGCTTGTAGTCTCACTTCAAGCTCCACACTCATCATACATGACCTACCAGAATCAAAACAATGCATCTGCATTATTTTTTTTTCTTTTCTATACATTACCCATCCCTGCCCATACCAGCAGGTGATGCATGATGTCCAATTATCCACATTACCCAGTAATGCTGATTGATGCTTATCCACACTGGTTGTTACTACTTATCTCATAATGTAATATTCCTGTACCTTTGGAACGTTTTAACTCATTTGACAAATTTGAAGAAATTTGACAAATTTGAAGAAATTTGACAAATTTGAAGAAATTTGACAAATTTGAAGAAATTTGTCAAATTTCTTGAAAATTGTCAAATTCCTTGAAAATTGTCAAATTTCTTGAAAATTGTCAAATTTCTTGAAAATTGTCAAATTCAAATAAACACTGGTGTGTAAACCATCAGCTGATCTTGTGTCTGGGGTTTGACATGTGACTGTCAGGCCATGTATAATGTGTCTGGAGTTTGACGTATGACTGTCAGGCCATGTATAATGTGTCTGGGGTTTGACATGTGACTGTCAGGCCATGTATAATGTGTCTGGGGTTTGACGTATAACTGTCAGGCAATGTATAATGAGTATGGGGTTTGACGTATGACTGTCAGGCCATGTATAATGTGTCTGGGGTTTGACACGTGACTGTCAGGCCATGTATAATGTGTCTGGGGTTTGACGTGTGACTGTCAGGCCATGTATAATGAGTCTGGGGTTTGACATGTGACTGTCAGGCCATGTATAAGGTGTCTGGGGTTTGACGTGTGACTGTCAGGCCATGTATAATGAGTCTGGGGTTTGACGTGTGACTGTCATGCCATGTATAATGAGTCTGGGGTTTGACATGTGACTGTCAGGTCATGTCTAATATATTCTAATCTATCCTGATGTATTCTTAACATCATAGCTTAGATATATATATAGATATTAGGGTGGCATCATCCACCCAGAGTAGGCATGTGACATATTAAATTAATGTTTTCATTCACTTCTTGAAAAATAATTTTTGTTGACAGACGACCACACAGACACCGGGGAGAGAAAACGGATCGAGCCCCACACTCATCATACATGACCTAATAGTCACATGTCAAGACCCACATTCATCATACATGACCTAATAGTCCCATGTCACATATTTTGCATATCATGACCACAGATATTATAATAAAGATTGTAATAAATATTGTTTTCGTCTTATCTATAACATATAAAACACACATTTTATACATTTATAAATTCGTGATTCCATAATTCTTTTTTTTTCTTTGCATGCGATCACATACCTGGAGGTGTAGTGGGTTCAGTTGGGGCTACATAACTCCTACACTTAGTCGGGTCTCCTCGCCTAAAACATATTTTAAACCTTAGACAACAATAATAAACACTACCCCCAACCGGGGGTCTTTGGCATCTCAAAGTAGTGGGTATCTGTTTCTTTATCTGCAATTCTTTATATAACAGTATGTTGTATTTTGACAGTATCCAGGAACACAGCAAAGATGGACAAAACTTGAGGTTCCTCTGCCAAGGTTTAAGTCCAAATCTAGGAAGGAGCACTTTTATTTTGGGAGTGGATATGATATGACAACAATACTTACCATTTTTAATATGATTTCCTGAAAATTCAGATGCTAATGTTCAACCACATATACAGATATGGTCGATAGTTTGATAACTTACCTTCTGTATATATCGTATTTATGGAATGGATGACACGTGTTGATGTTTATTTACATTGCTGATGTCATTTCTCAGGTCTGTAAAACACAATCTGATTGGTTCTGCCCAGCGCGACCGAAATTTTTTCGAGCGCGCTCGAAATTAATACTGCAATCTGATTGGCTGAGAAGTAGCGCGTAAGCAGGATTTGGGAGCGCGTAAGTAAGATTTGGGAGCGCGTAAGCAGAAATCCCCGTGTTCTTATTGGTTGTTCAATGACAGGGATGGCCTTTCATACTTCTGCTTCCTGGACTTGTAACGCAGGGTACCTTCACTATCCAGGTAAGTATGCATAGCGCCCTGGTCATCAGATTGAATGTTCAAGTTGGATAAAAAATCGTCTAACTGTATATATTCGCCCCTCAGGGCTGATCTGAGGGTCTTCTCAGGGATGTTGGCCACTGGACATAGCTTCTTCAGGTCCGTGAGGCCCTCGGTATTCCGTAAGCCCGGAATCTTCCACCCCAGGTCGGGCATGGGTCCTCCCACTTCTACGTAGTCCCCTGCTGGGGCAAAGTTAATGTCATTCAGCTCCCCTGGAGGGTCGCCTGGATGGTCGGTTATCTCCCCTGGCTGGGGGTCCCCGTCCATTATTACTTTATCAGAAAATAAGTGATGATTACCTGACGAGGATGGTTGATTCTCCAGATGATAGCGGGTGCCTGGGTTGCCTGGAGAAGCTTGAGGTTGAGCCCTGGGATGTCCCTGGGGGTTGGAGGCGCCCTGGGCTTGGCTCATGGCTGCCTGCGTGGTTATAACAGCCTGAAGTTGTACCTGCATGGTAGCCATCTGATCCCTCATGGCGGCGATCGTGGCTGCCTGGACCTCCTGAATGGACGGTAATGCAGGTGGTGCAGGTGTGTGTGTAGGTGCTTGGGCCCCCATGGCCGACTGACGGTACATCGGGTGGATCTCCCCCTCCATCCTGGTTGACTCCCTCTCACCGGCCTCGGGAGATGAGGGGAGCTTTTCAGGATGCTCGGGGGCGAGGTCGAGGTCGAGGTCCATGGTCTGCTGGGCCTCTACGATCCACAGTGGCTGATTTACACACTTTTTCTTCCCATATGGACCTGGGTGTCCGATGACTGGCCGGCCACAGTGTGTACAAGTCTTTTGTGTCATAGTTTGGTCTGTCGGGGCGACTCCCGACCGGGAACCAACTGTCGGGGCGACTCCCGACCGGTACTGACTGTCGGGGCAACTCCCGACCGGTAATCAGACTGTTGAGTACATAAAATGTTCAAAGGTTCATAAAAAGTTCATACCTGGTACGTTAAAAGGTGTGGTGATGGCTAAAAGCGAGAGAGTTAAAATCCATATCAATAAAAACTGTATCCATAAAATCCATAAAATTATCCATAATAAAATTACACAGAATGTCTTATCGATTATCACAGGTTAAGGTATACCATCACACGTCTACACTTCATGAAGACACAAACCAAACTGACCAAACGCGGTAGAAAGGCGGGAACCTGGAGGTGACACCATGAGGGTACCCACATACCCGCATGCACCCCATGGCGGGGAGCGAACAGAGGTGGCAGCTCCAGGCCTTCTCTAACTCCGGTTAAATAAATCTAACCTCCACAAACATTTATATTATGTCAGGGAAAAGTGCTTGAAAATCTGACTTCATCAAACCCTTTTTTTCTTTAAATAATAAGATATTTAAGTTGTTAAATAATTTATTTGTATGTTTTAAGAATTTTACCGAGGTTATTCAGCAAAGTTATTCTTTGACATTTAACCAACCCAATTATTTGGTTATGGACCCAATGACTGCTAACATACACAACATACCAAATATATCGAAAACCTCTTTTTGCCCATGAAGTGCTTCATCTGTTTTCACCTGATTTCTTTTTGACAAACAGAATCTTTAGGAATTAGTTTGATATTACAGAAAATAAGCATGAATGGAAGTTTAAACTTTTTTTAATGTTTGTTATTTGTATTTGTTTTTAGGTGTGAAGAACCAACAACCCTCCCAGATGGAGATAGATGGAGAAGTCAAATGTTTCAATTCTTAATATTGGTGTTCTCGGTTTCTGCCCATCCCCCCTCAACTAAAGTGTTTCACCGATATTGTTTCCACTCTCCTCTATCCCCCCTCCCCCTAAATAATTAACGGTCCGTCCTTTACATTTAAAGCGATATTCGAGTCTGTCAAGCAGTCAATTGATATCAGCAAATTTGTGATGTTGCTAAGTTGTAAAATGCAAAGGGAGTGCTGACAGTTCTAGACAAATTGAAAGCAAAGTAGTCACCCATTTGTAATATTTGGCTGATCTATCAGGAAGAAATTCAAAACGCCAATGTCAAGGTTGACCACAGGGATGTCAGACGAAACTAATTCTGACAACCCATTAGCCAAGAGCTTCTGTCATTCTATACACTGTACATAAACCTCTCTGAAGAAATGACTTGAGGCAGACAAGTCAGTGCATCGCCTTTGAATTTTGCAGTAAGTTATCATGTTACAAGTTTATCATGTTGCCCAAGGAGATGCTGTTAGTATCACAATCTTAGATTTTTAATGCAGAATTCATATGAAAAAAATCACAAATTTCCCAGGTTTCAACTCCGTATGAAAAATCTAGTAATAATCTAGAAGAATCTAGTAATTTATATCATTTGCAGCAACTTTATCCATTCCGCTCCATTCCACGGTATTACTTTCAGGAATATTTAAAATAGAAATATGTACGTCAAAATAGTTTCATAGAATATCAGATTAATTATGTGTTCATATGTTATCAAAGTACATTCTGGAATGTGTCCCTGTAACAGACAAATGTTGAACTCGAACTTCGGTATTGGAGAAAAGTGAGTAATTGTGGGCGATAATTCATTAGTTAGGCACGTGTGCCAACTGTTTGGAGGCTGGATGACATTTGTTTGTTTCCAGTCTCAAAGATGAATGAATTATGCCAACCCAGCAATTGTATCTCATGAATTACCAGTATAAAGCCTGAGTTCTGTTAAATGTCAGAACTTTAATAGTCCTTCGTAAATTTTCCTTGAGATGTAACAGGGAATCTGCTTCAAAGGAACACTTCACATTAAAAACGCTTAATCCACAATTGATTTGATATCCAAAACGTTTTGTATTTATACGAAATTACTCTAAATTACTTTTTTAGTAAAATGATTGTCGGTTTAATCTACTGTTTTGAACTCACCAACTATTTCATTGCCAAAGTGTGTATATAACATCTGGTAGAGATTGGCAGAGGGGATTAGACAAGCCATTTACACCACAAAACGGATTATGTGGGGTGTCAAGTAAGCCCTGCCATTAACAGAGGGCCTGGGATATTCCAGTAAGACCTGACACACACATATATATATAGCTTCTGCAAACACCATGATACCAATGCCCTATATAACTCTATAAAATCATGGTCACTAATATCCTCTGTTCCTGTTGCAAACGGCTATTTCCCCGAAAGTTGTTTTTTTTTCTAAGTGATACCATTGAAAAACATAATTAGGGAGGTATAAAGTATCTGTGAACAAATTAGATTGCAAAGTTTAAGAGAAACTTGCAGCCAGTTGAAGCCAGTCGGCCAGTGAAGTGGTAATTAAGTAATCTAATAAGAAATCACATCACTCAGGCACATTTGCACGGATGTAAACCTCGCTCCTGATTACCGGGGTCAGACATTTTTAATATCTGGCAAATGAATCACAGGAGTGACAATGTTGTTACAAGGCAATAGGAAGGGGAATGCACTTTGGGGCGTGAGCAGGGTGCAATCTGCTGTAGACAGGGTGTGCCAGACAGGGTTATCACTGCACCTCTTCCACACTGAGGGGTGAAAAGGCTTTCAATCATAAATCCACTCCTCCCCCCTTTTTGTATACAGCTCTTCTTAAAGCAGTAATAAATATATGTTATAATATAGAGTATATTATAACATACTGTATACTATATTGCTCAGAGACGACGAGGGCTAATGTGTATACATCAGTTATTTGTTTAGATGTATTCGATTCATACTCTCGTGGTCTCAGTTTACGAGCGGGTTTGCAACTATGATTTAATGATGAGAAAATATAAATATCATTTCCAAAAAGGAAACAGAATACAAATTCATTTAAAAAAAAGATTCTTTTTTGTTTATTTTGCATTGACTTTATATTGTTCAAACGCTTTAGTTGAGCTGATCAATATCTCATATATTAGGTATAATATATTAGTCGTCCATTTTATGTTTTGTCATACTATATGCAGTCGTGATTGATAATTAACATGATAAGATATCACCCCATTTTCCCTCTCCCCCTCCCCTAACACATGTTGTCATTACCTGGAGAGGATTTCCTTTGCCACCCTTTTCTCTCATGTTCCATTCTGTCCATATCACCTTGTTTTCCCTCTCCCCTTCCTTTCACCCATTTACTGGAGATGACTGCCTTTGCCACCCTTTTTTGCACAGTCCATTTAGCTAAGTCTAGATGGCTCAGATCAGCTCAGAAATCAGCAGGCGAAGTGACAAGACGGAGTACCCCAGTAAGAAGGGTTAATTGAACAATGTGCCATACTGATGGTCTTATCTTGCTGCCGACCCTTCACAACAACTTTCCCTGCATCGATTTCCCGGTCTGAAGTAGGGGCTGAGACGGCAGAATGGGGGCAGTTTCTACTGGACAACACCTCCAATCTCACATCCATGGCCCCTGAAGGAAAATCCTGCACCACTTTCTTCACTGAGGTTGCCGATCCTCAACCTAAAGCGCAGTAGAGAACAAAAGAATCAAATCTATGTTAATTAATATGTATTTCTTTTTACGCCGCTCAAGCTGTTTTTAATCTACGTGTCCACAATTAGATTATGTGAACAGAAAGTGAGAATTTTGGTGCAATATCGATATATAGAAAACAGGATAAACCCAGGCCCCATGACAGATTTAACTGTATTAATAAGCAGACCTGGTCTGATAAAGGGCAAAATGAATATCTCACCATCATCATTATTAATGTCACCTATAATCTATATTCTCAAATAATATTTTAAAATACCAAATACCTAATACTACCCTACGTGTCTCCATGTCATCACAACTGACAGGTAACATTTCCAACGTTCATTTGGAGGGATTTTTGTTTCAAAATTCATGATCATGAAATTGAAAAGTGGGGATCTTATTGTTTGAATCATAAATATCGTGAGCATGTAATTCGCCTAGGAGGGCTTGAAAAATAGTGGTTACATTTGTGTTTTTACACCTACTTCACCAAGTTGTAGAACTACAAGGGGCTAATCCAGAGAGTAATTTTACGGTACTGTATATAATATCCAAACGCTCACATTCTTAACACATTATACACATATTCCACCCCTATTACTTAAAAAAGAATAACTATATTTCTCATCTCTCGAGCTTCAAATAAAATCTAGATTTATGGACTTGGGGTCTTCTCGGTCAAATGTTAATTGAGTTTGATAGGGTTTTCAAACATTCTAAATGCTCATGCAATTTGTATTCAGGTAAAAACATATTCCATGCCACAAATCTTATGTTAGTTTAGTCATAAATCTAATTTCTTCCATACTCCATCTCATTCACACCTACTCGCAGACAAATGACATTGTTAATTTCCATCCATAATATAAATTGGAAACAAAGACAGGGGGACATGACTGAAATAAATAAAATGAACATTGTGTTATATCAGAAGCATGATTTAATAGTATTCTGTGTGTATAGAAGTATGCAAGGACGTACAATTTGCAAAAAGGTGGTCACAAAGATACAAAGAGCAGTTGGTCAATGTTCTCAGCCTTTTTCTGTGGAAATACATTCCTGACCAGTTTGAATGTCATAGCTCATTGAGTTTAAATAAAGTCCACTTTTAAATATTCTGGTGCAGCCCACTAAAAAAACACCTGGTCCATAATCCACACATTCGCTGTTGTCCTTCCCAAACCATGAATTAGATGTGAAATGCGTTCCCGGAGACTGAACCCAAGTATCCATAATTAGTTTTTACACTTGTGCCAATTACGGCAGCAGACTGATGCGCATGTAATGGTCGGGAATTGCTTCCCTAATTAGTATCGTCGCAGGCTTGGTGGAACTTTTGTCTCTGTAGATATGCGATAACACTAAAACTTCTTTTATTGATTTTAAAGCTTTTGTGACTCCGTGAAAGTTGTGGATAAAATTAAAACTGTTTTTGAAAGGAGCTCACGTTTTTTATTTGTTTGGCGAAGACTATTTCTTATCTGAGAACCACAAGTGGCCGTTTTGGTGCGATATTAAGATAAGTGCTTTTGAGTGATACAACTTGGCCGTTTTTGTGTGATTTGCAGATATCCATTTTTGTGGATTCTTACCAAACTCCTAATTATAGGATAATTGTAATATACTGATTAAAATTAAAATGATAACGGTCGTTTACAAACATATTCCAAACATGTTTCGAATATAAAAACTTGCTAACACATTTGATAAAATCACAGAAAGGTTATTTGAGTCTTAATATGCACATATATGTAATAAAAACCTTTAAAAATAATACCAATTCCACAGGTGGACATAATGAATCCTTCAAACAATTCTCGCTGCTTGAGTGGGCCATGCGTCCACCTGGTGTGTTAAAATCTGTCACGCATGGGGGAACTTTGTAGTTGAAAGTTTGGCTCATAGTAGTAAAAATGTTAACTAACATGTCATATGATTTAAATCGGTTTATTACACCAAAAACATTCTTTCTATTCTTTCCGAGATTCCCAAACCTGTAAAGATTTCGTTGTCAAAATATCATTGTATTCCTTTCACAGCATACAGAATGGTGGTCATCATATCAGCTGTCATGTCAACAAATCTATCCCAGAATGCATTGTACACGACACAAGAGACACCTGGTGGATTACAAATGTTGAACCTGAGCAGTGAGAATTAGATAATCCTATGGGCCTAATGCAAACATGCGTGGGGTGTGGGTAATGTGACTAGATGATGTGCATCTTTACGGCCTATGTCAGCTATGTATGTGTTAATCAGGTCTCTACCCATGAGTCGCCCCAGGGAATCTCCCAATTCACATTCCCTCCCCACATTCCTTACAGAGCCCCGACAAGGTATCATTCTCACCTGCACGGATCTTTTATTAGTTATAGTGGCATCTCTGTTAATTCTCCTTATTATAAATAATGAAGTATTTTTAATCTGCTCTATGTATTTGAATATCCTTGATAATCCCAGGAAGCGGTTTAGGTGCTTATCGTGTGCACCTTAAGTTTTCTGATCTTATTTGTCAATGTTGGTTTAGCTTAGGAAGATATAAAAAAATCTTACACTTTGGGTGGCAAATGAAGATTTAGCTTGGCTGCACGGTAGGTGTTTTCTTTCAGAAGTTGTTTTGTGGTTGTCAGTACCTAACCATAATAATAATACAGGCAGAAAAACAGCCCCTAAACACACATAGGATAATAAGTTTTCATAGGATAAGCTTCTTTAATTTAAGTTAACCAAAGTCAAACTCCCTCTACTTGTGCGAAAATATGATGAGTGGTCTGTCCTATTCTCTAAGAAAATTATGTGAATAGCTGGATCTGGCATCCCAATACCCAGACATGCTGACCAGACACCCGCAGAGAATACTGAGTAGCTAAGTAAAATAAAGCCAGGATGTAACTGGAGGGAGGCATTCCCCCTTGCTTCCCGAGACTGAGCCCAAGGGACCAATGTCTCAAATCACAAGCTTCCAATTGCCGCAAATCTATTGCCGTAATCACTGCCGCAAACCGTGCAGATTTATGCCGAGAGAGTGAAGCCGGTCCAGCCAATGAGAGACACTGTGTAAATGAGGCTGGCAGGAGATAGGTACAACGCGATAACACAAACAAATAGGTTCTGATTTGTCAGTTGTCTGCTCAGTTACATGGATCATTACAAGGCTTCAAAATGTGATTATTTGAGCACAAAAAAGTGGAAGGATACTTGCAATAGAAGTAAGTTAACTTATATAAACTTATCAGAAATGTTTCTTCTCTAGTTCTTTTATGAATGTTTATCACTAACTGTTAAGTGAATAAAATATCAAATCTAATATGAAACGTTTATAGCTGTCAGGATTCTATCTTTCTAATCTAACAGAAATGGACGTTTCTGAAAGATTTTCTGTAATTTAACAGAAAGTTCATAGAGAATTTTATGAGCAATATCAAACAGATGTATTTCATATAATAGCAAGTATAAACATTGGTAAATTGTGGATTGAATAGTGAGGCATATGCTGAGTTCAGTGAATTTGAATTGTTCTGCCTTGCATTAAAAGTCCTACTCAGAAGATAGACAGTTACAATAAATAACTAGCTACCGAAACTTTATCAAATCATCGATCACAACTCCAACTTATTTATAAGGATAAAGAATTATCAAAAATGTATTAAATTAATCTCATATATATCTTTCAAAACGTCAATACTAATAACACTGTCATGTGTAACTTTAGATAAATGAATACAAGTGGTTTCACATTTAAATATGCACATACATGTTAGTACCCTGGCATTAATGTAAACACTAAATATAACATTAATTATTTGTACGTAAGTGAGGAGGGATTTTTGTCGCAGTTTTGGTTATTCTTAAGTATTGGTTAATTATTTTGTTGAATTAAGTTTATATCTATGCACATGTTTCCAAGATTTCGACAAAATACCTTTTTTATTTTCAAGCCTTGTTGGTTGTGATCATTTATCTATTTTCAATTTTTTTCCTTGGGGTAAGCAAACAGGTCATTAGTTTCTCAAATTTCCTTTGTAATGGTGTTCCTGTGTTTTGCCAATGAAACCTGTCCGAGGTTTGTGTTCTGTGAGTTACAACCAGAGGGTAAGGACAAAGGGTTCTGTAGTAGATCACATGAACGCCAGATAAACACCTGGTGTTCTGTTACACATAACTACATGTACCACGAGCAAACCTCGCACATACACTCACATAACATGACACTAAAAAACACTCAACTCTACCTCACAATATTGCACCTTGTTTTTGTTGCAGGATATTCTTCAAAGTAAAGTGATGACCGTGAGGTTGACACTCACATTCAGGTGTTCTCCAAAGAAGTATTCAAGTTGATGGTGAAACTTGTGAGCGGAGATTCTGCCTCGGGACAGAGCGCGAGAGAAGGGAGACTTGTGGGAATGCTCTCTGTGAGGTTCAGACATAGTTTGCACTGGTAGAATACCACCAATGAAAGACGCACACCCAGCACTTATCTTGTTCTGAGCGGACAATTATCTCTGACATGTGTGATAATAATCCCGCAGACAGAAACTTGATTAATGTGCCAATTGGCAGGTTGCAAAAAGTCACAACTTGAAGGATATACAACAGATTCGCTGTTGGGAGAGATAGCCATTGCAAAAACAACCCAAATTGATTAATGTTTTGTAAGACGGATATTGGGCGCTCTGTAATTAGTCATTGTGACCTCAATTAACAGTCATAACCTTTGTAGCATTCCAGGATGCCAGAGTGTCTCAAAGTTTAAAAGCCCCTTCTCAAGATATATTAGAATTCGGAGATTAGATTGGAAATGGTAGATTTGGGGAAAAAGTAAATTCTCTGCTTAGAGAATCTGTATTGAAGGCTTAGCATATCTAAATGGTTCAATGAATTTGCCTAGAAAGATTGTGAAAACAAAAAATATATAAATGCATTCACAGATGTTATTCGTGTATGTTGAAATATGTTTCCTCTCTGGAATCTTCTACCATTTATACAGAAATGATAGGAGCGCTTTGGAACTGAGTTGCAATAATTGATAATAAGACCTTGATGGGCAGAGCAGATCTGGGATTTTCACAAGCATCTAAAACCTTCCCATTACGCGAGATTTTCACATTTGCTCAGTCACTTGATATTGTATTAGGAGCGGCAGTGTGGTCAGAGTATATGTGTGTCTGACAGATAGCCAGACTCCCAGGGAAAGAGGATTCACCATACAGTTTAGTATACACTTGACATAAACCATGCAGAGGGTGCAAGTTTCTATGTTTCCCTGCTGTTTACTATAACAAACCTGAGTATGGGACACAGCAGGACCCACATTCTGCTATTTGTGAAAGTGGAAGCCATGCTGTGTTTATAAATCGTTTATGTTACAAAGATAAAGGGGTCCAGATCTCATAGCTGTCACCATAACACCATCTCTGAGCAACCCAAGCAAAATCCAGTTACTACAATATATTTCCCCCAAAATTGTATTATACCTGCCTTCCCTGACTGTACATTTCAACGGTATCTCATTCTATTCTTACAACCATTTTGAACAGTATCATCTGTTATATTACGCATTTATCGCATTTCACATATATTTGTTTTCTATTTATTTATGTCACAAAAGAAAGCAAATAGACTATTACATAATTCAAAGTACTTTCACACAAGAAAAATCAAAAACTGGTACTGTGTCAAACATGATCCTTGCTTTGAAGAAGACCACACATTTGTAAAGTGGGTACCAAATAGCCAAGAAGTGTAAAGTGGGCAGCAAATAGCCAATAACACTAACGTGGGCAGCAAATAGCCAAGAACAGTTAAGTGGGTACCAAATAGCCAAGAAGTGTAAAGTGGGCAGCAAATAGCCAATAACACTAACGTGGGTAGCAAATAGCCAAGAACAGTTAAGTGGGTACCAAATAGCCAAGAAGTGTAAAGTGGGCAGCAAATAGCCAATAACACTAACGTGGGCAGCAAATAGCCAAGAACAGTTAAGTGGGTACCAAATAGCCAAGAAGTGTAAAGTGGGCAGCAAATAGCCAATAACACTAACGTGGGCAGCAAATAGCCAAGAACAGTTAAGTGGATACCAAATAGCCAAGAAGTGTAAAGTGGGCAGCAAATAGCTAATAACACTAACGTGGGTAGCAAATAGCCAAGAACAGTTAAGTGGGTACCAAATAGCCAAGAAGTGTAAAGTGGGCAGCAAATAGCTAATAACACTAACGTGGGCAGCAAATAGCCAAGAACAGTTAAGTGGGTACCAAATAGCCAAGAAGTGTAAAGTGGGCAGCAAATAGCTAATAACACTAACGTGGGTAGCAAATAGCCAACAACAGTTAAGTGGGTACCAAATAGCCAAGAACAGTTAAGTGGGTAGCAAAAGACCCAAGAACAGTTAAGTGGGTAGCAAAAGAGCCAAGAACAGTTAAGTGGGTTAGCAAAAGAGCCAAGAAAATGGCTGAGGCTAAGGGTCATCATCCAAATAACATGACTGCTTGGTATTCTAATCTAATGGATTATCTAAAAGGGATGAACCGGGATGATCCACAATATTCTGAGACAATGGATAAACTATATCAGAGTTTGTATGATGATATGCACGACAATATGTCAGGATATGAAGGAGATATCTGGTCAGAGGGGTTCATCCTTGGAGAAGAGGTACCTGCTCACAGGGCTCAGTATATGCATCTTCGTCCTTATATCTATGGTGCTATATTAGTTGTTATAACACTCCTAGGCATAGCTTGTAATATAGCAGTTGGGTATTTGGTGATAAAGAGAAATGTGAATTGTCCCACTGCCATGAGAGTGCTGGTGATAAACATGATGCTTGCCTGCCTGGTGTTTCTGGTTGGAGGGATCCCACTTTTATTGGTGGAAAATGTGTTTGGATATGGGTGGCAGTTAGGACATGTGGCTTGTAAAGTGCACAGATATATCATCTATGTGAGTTTCTACATCATTAGCTACTCACTTGTCCTCATTCTGTTTTTCTTGTTCCTATCCGTGTGGATTCCACATCATATCATAAGATATGTTGGTGCCAAGATGGCCGCTACCATCTGCTCAAGTTTGTGGATTCTGATTCTCCTTGCAAATATACCAAACTATCTGGGTCATGGAATCACTGAAGAAATTGCCGGAATTAGCTACTGTTTCAACCAGGACATGCATGATGACATACAAAAAGTGCGTGCTTGGACAATCTTACAATTCCTGTTTACATTTGCAATTCCATTGGCATTGCTCACCTCACTGACAGTGGCCATGCTGTTCCAAATGTGTCGCGCACCACCTGGTGACTACAGTCAACTTATTGATGAATCTCACAGTAACCGACAGATGGCAACACTTGCAATATGCCTCACTGTGACATTCGCCATCTGCTGGACCCCTGATAAAATATTTTCACTTTTGCTTGTTCTGCGACCAAGAAGAATGGGGATACCCCTGTTGATTGCCAGTGACGTCATGATGTGTTTAGCATACATAAATCCTGCCCTAAATCCCTTAGTTGTATTGCTGACCTCGCCACATTTAGCACGTGTTACCAGTGGAAAACCAATTAGAAATGGTTCTACACAAGGAGCGGAACCGGAAGCGGAAGAAGGACAAAGACAGGGAGACGCCGAGGAACCAATGATGATTAGTAGTGTATAAAAACTTATATAAAGTAAATCTTCTGTCAAACAATGTTATTTAAGATCATATTTCTTTCATATAAAAAGTATTATTTTAAAATCTAAAAAATCAATCAAGTTTCAAAAATGTGTTAATATCCCATTTGGTTGTTGTGAGATATATTACAAATATGTAATGATCTGTATGCCTTAATTGAACATTATTTATTGTACTGATATTGTACATCCTTAAAGAAGAATACCAATTGTACGTAGACTGATATTGTAAAACAAAAGAAATTTTAATCAATATAAGGGGTGTCATTACATAATTATTTTATGTGATCATGTGGTGACAGACATTTTATATACAGCCAATTAACTATTGAGACACTGAACACATTTTATGATTAGCAATTCTTGGTGTTAGATAATATGCATTTTTATGTTTACCCCCACTTCCAGTTTATATAATGTTATGAAATGTTATCAAGTTATCAATGAACATATTAATTTCTTCTGACAGCAATCTCATGTGTACATATGAGAAAACTAATATATATAGAAAGTGTCATCAAATTATGAGCTTCATACCTCATACTAGTCATAGCTAGTTCTATACTGCTGAAATGTCATAACTATCATTATATTTGAGCATGGTGTACACATGATGTGAGAAGTCTATATATGCATAAACAGGTCTGTAAAAAATAGTAATCAGTTATATGATTAAAACAAGTCATGAATCTGGAAATGATAATATAAATTGAGTTTATTTTGATTAGTCTGTTTATTTTGATTCGTTTCTTTGTTAAAGTAAATAGCGTAGAGTGGATTTAGCTGATAATCAATCACAGATCTATTCAAGGTGAAAATAACCATTAATTAATGACAAACATGTTTGACAATAGATTTGTAAAATAAATATAGTATGAAATGGCTACAAGTGTTATAGTATATTTATTGTGTTAACATGATGATTTACCGATTATATACCCTTAACAATATCATTTAAACCTACATCACCGGTGCTTCATTAAGGTAAGGTACCCTGAGGCCTTATTTCTCAGATTGAAGCGGTTGGAGTGATTGAATCATTGCTTCTAAACCAGCGTCTTAGAAGTGGTGTCTGACAAAGCTGGTTGCCTTAAAGCAATTCTGATTTTGAATAAGATAACTCCAGAGAACTTAAACTTAGATTTATGGCATTACTCAACCAACCCAAATCTACCTAGAAAGGTGAACGAACTCGTTTGTGGAAATTTCTGTGCTAATTTGCCACATTCAAAATCTTACATTATTCCTGGTTCAAACCGATGTGTAACTTGGAAATCCCGGGTGAGGGGGGGGGCTCACTATCAAAACACCCTCCCCGATGAGGCAATCTTATATCTAATGGAACAAGGAAACCATAATTAATGATAATTTCACACATATATATATAAGTGGTCGGAGTATAATAAGCCCTTTTCTTATAAAATACATACATATCTTAGCATTTTTACCTCGTATCCTTCATACGAAGCTTAGCATCGCAGGAACATAGGTATAAATCTGAACTTCAGTAATTGATTATGCAATGTTACGGAATATCTGTAGATCCTGTGAAACTGTGGTGAATAAATACATTTCTAGGACTCTCAGTGCCATCTCTCGCGCTGATGTGAATAATCGCGTTGTTTGTCAGGAGAGGAAGGTTCTATGTTAGATAGCAGTAAACTGGTCAACCTTCACTCTTCATCACTACTATTTGTTTTCCTTTCAGGTATTTGCATGTAGCAGCAACCTGTGTATACTTCCCTTCCACGTTCACCCTTGTGTTTGGTTTAGCGGTCACTGCATGGGGGCTGGCAGAGGAGGATTTGATAGCTCATTAGTCAGTTCCCCCTAACTTCTAATAACAGACACAAACTGTGTAACTTAGGAAGAAATGACAGGCAAAACCTCAGGGAATCTGAAAAAACAAGATAGTGCCAAAATTGCTTGATCAATGTTATGTCAATTCTCCATTCTGTCGTATACAAACAACTAAAGGGATGAAAACTGAAATCACAATCTTGGATGAGAAGATTTGAAATCCATGTATAAAGTTGTTAATTTTACTTTCATGAACAAGTTTGGATATTTCTATTCTGTACCATCTAATCCTTAAATTAGGTGTTTCAAAACTTATCGTAGAACGTTTTGGGACGAAATACGAAATGGCACAAAACAAACCATTTTATAAATAATGGTCCAAGATGCACGAGTTTTGGATATCACAAACGTTTAACGAATAGAGAATTAAAGATGGGGACAAAAACTTAAAGAGCTGTGATTATAATCTGGGCGTTAGGTCAAGATGTTCTTCATCACTTTTCAAATATTTATCATTATGGGTGAAGTAAAAAGTATAGCGTGTGATCACATTTCATATATTCATCATCGCAGGTGATGGTTGGAGTTGGTCAATTCTGATTGTATGATATTTTTTGGGGTGAGACTCACATGCATGACTGGACTTGGTGTTCCAGATTTCGAACGTCAAAACAGGGCAATGACGGCACAAGTAGTGAAAAGATCGAACGACTATTTTAAGATAGTACTGATGTAATGCGGAGTAGGGGAATGAATGTCAAGAAAACATAATTTATTTCTCTACTCTTTATCCATTAATCTACTCATTCAAAATATTGAACTTTACGTCCATTCGTGCACATCAGTCATGCTCACCAAAATATCATACAATCAGAATTGACCAACCTCAGGTCATGACCTATGACCATATCAGTTTTGTATTGTTTAGAGTAACATAGTACATAGTAATAGTATTCTGGTGCACAAATTATTTTGTCCTTAAAGGGAAAATTGTATTGACAAGAATACCAAGATGTTGATTCGAGGACCGGAAGTGATTTTGTTTTCTATTGGGTGAAAAAAAGGATTAATGTTGTTGATGTCACAAATACTTTTCCTTGACTACCACTGACTGATACATGGAGTGTCTGTCAGCATTGGTAATCTGAAAAGCTAAGATAGTGTCACTTTTTTTATCAATGCAATACCAACTCTCCCTTGTGTCATATAAACCACAATGGGGTGAAAGCTGAAATCACATCCTTGGATGAGAACAGTTTTAATCGTTATTTAATTTAAAATTTTAAATTGTTAAAGTGTGAATATTTCTGTCCTGAATCATATAATCCATACGTCCGATGTATAAAACCTTTAATAGCCTTTTATTGATTTACATTTCTGCCCAAACTTAAGAACAACAATCGGAAAGGTCTGTGAGGGATTATGGAAATGAATATTGTCCTACAGTCGGCTGTGTTATCTTGTGCTTCGTGAGGTGTGACAATGTCTTGTAGTTCTTTGTAAATATTATAAGCAATTCAGCAACTGGGTTCACAAATGTTGTGAACCTCTTATGGAATGATCTAATCAAAAGGGAGTTCCATTACTCAAGCGCAGACTCTTTATCATTTCTCTTGGAACACAAAATTTTAACATCACGATATTGTAAGAAAGCAAAGGTAAGATTTACAGTTTCCAAAAATGCTTTGCTATCTTAGCATTGTATGGATTGTATTCTCTAAATATTAGGATTGACAGAAATGTGATCAAGAGTTTCCATGCCTTTAGTTTATATTTATTAATACTATTTATAAACACATGGCTGAGATCATACATATTCTTTTATTCTTCATGATCATTTAGTTTGCAGATAGCTCATGTCTGTCAGTATCGAATAAGCATACATTAAATAAATTTTAAATAAAGATCATTCAATTAGCTCATTGTTTGATCCTCTTACTAGGGCAAGTAATGCCAACTAAAAGACTTCACAATTGAACCCACAAAATTAAATATTATAAGCATCCCTGAAATGCATTGATTGACTAAACCTCGCCATTTCAATCCAATGTTAATCATTTGGGTTAGCCCTTCTCATAGATGCCCACTATTTAATTTCTCAACTGACACCTTCTGCGTTGACCAGGTGCCAAAAAAATGTAAATAAAACAAAGGCCAATGGCCTTAGAGTTGTACTGATCTTATTGCGGTGCTGATCTTATCGCTGTGCTGATCTTAGATCTGTGCTGATCTTAGATCTGTGCTGATCTTAGATCTGTGCTGATCTTAGATCTGTGCTGATCTTAGATCTGTGCTGATCTTAGATCTGTGCTGATCTTAGGGCTGTGCTGATCTTAGAGCTGTGCTGATCTTAGAGCTGTGCTGATCTTAGGGCTGTGCTAATCTTAGATCTGTGTTGATCTTAGATCTGTGCTGATCTTAGAGCTGTGCTGATCTTAGATCTGTGCTAATCTTAGATCTGTGCTGATCTTAGAGCTGTGCTGATCTTAGAGCTGTGCTGATCTTAGAGCTGTGCTAATCTTAGATCTGTGCTGATCTTAGATCTGTGCTGATCTTAGATCTGTGCTGATCTTAGATCTGTGCTGATCTTAGATCTGTGCTGATCTTAGATCTGTGCTGATCTTAGGGCTGTGCTGATCACAGTTATCAAGTTATTTACAATGGCAGTCTTCTTGAGAATTCCATGATAGCTATTAGATTTTTTCAAAGTCATAAAAAAGATGAAAAAAAGTTCTAAGCCTGATGGAAAATAGCAATGGTCCCCTAAAAGTAGAATATCTTGCACACTAATAACCAAGACCTCTAACCAGTAGTTTCAGAGGAGAAAATCAAAATTGACGAACAACACGAAATTACTGCAGAAGCTAAAAACGTTTATGGAGAACAAATTGCTTTTATCCTGATATCACCTTCTCGCTAGGACAAGATAAGGTACGATAAACTTGTGGTGTAGCTTCCACTGTCAACATGGACAAGAGAAGTGTGGGAAGTGTAGATCCCCACAATCACCTTGGACACGACCCTTAAATAATTCGCTTGAGACTTGAGACTTGCTTGAGACTTGAGACTTTCAGGGGCCGACTTTGACAAATAAGAGAGCTTCTATCCCATGAAGGGGGCGGACATCCTAAATTTTTACCAATTGTGCTTTTATCTCTCTTTGGTTTGAAATCATCCGGAGGAATGACTTTCAGACACATTTTCTTTACATAACATGAATGTTTATACCCCCAAACAGTGGTTTTGTGTAGTATTACCCCAAACAGTGCTTTTGTGTAGTATTACCCAAAATGAAGTGCCCTCTCTAGGTTGTGATAGTGGTGCCATCTGTTGGAAATATTCTAAGAAACAGGATTCAATCCGGCCCATGTTTTCAAAAGACTTAATCAAATGTATATGACTTTCAAAGCTTTCCATATCATTGCAATATTTTACACCATATAAACGGGTCACTTTTGTGGCGAAAATTGTGTGGCATTATCGAGATAAAACTGGAAAAAAGATATTTCTTCGTCCCAGTATTTTAGAAGTGGCATAACTTAATCAGATTAAAAAAATTAGGAAAATTACATGTAGGTTCTGGAGTTCTTAATGATCAGACGAGAGATGATATCACAGATAACAAGGATAGATTGAAAGTAGATATAGACCTGCTGTATTACTCTATACATTATTATGTAGATATCTGTGAAAAAATAATACAGAGGGATTCTCAAGCTCCAAAGCACCTAATGCACAGCGGCGTGCTTGAATTCAGTGCAGACCACTGGTACTCTAGGCCATTCACTGGAATTGGGTTCTGAGGGCATTTAATCATTTTTGATCAGTACACGACAGTCATTCTTTCCAAAAAAATACATTATACACCTTTTCCTCCAAATAGTCTCCTGTATTAAATATGAAGTGTATGTTTCCCTTTTTAAGTTAAAGGTCATTAAAGTAAGTTCAAATGATGTTCAAATCTATTTGGCATTGCATATCTCCCCTTTGTCTTTTTTTTATATAACAAATAGTTTTTCCAAGATGGGTGGGCCATAAAATTTAAGATGGCGATCTATCACTGAACTCATTCAAACATTTAATTCTGGAGAGTAGCCTTACATCAAAAGAAATCCATTCTTTGTTCACATAGTTGTCCGATAAACAGTGTTTTAAAGAAATGGGCGTAGACGACCTTGAATACTGAAGGTCACCCATAATTCACTCATCCATTGCCACCAACAGAGTGGCCTGCGTGCCTGGTATAAATGAATTCCATTCGTTTATCAAAATATTATACGATAAGCGGGTTTTCAAAATATAGACTTTGACGACCTTAGATATTAAAGATCACCCATCATTTTACCCATCCAAATCGTTCTGCAGAGCAACCTGTTCGTGTGCAATATTAAATTCATTCATTCATGAATTCATTTTTTTTATTCAAAAGCAACCCGAAAAGCAGGGGTTTTGGAGGCTTAATATTAGAAAATAATGGTCAGAGGGGCAGACAGGCACCGCAGACAATAATACCCTAGGTCATAAGTAAGTTGCTTGGGGTAAAAAAACAATTACCTCTTTAATTGTCCTTGCATTTTTCTTCCTTCAACAACTCACAATCTGCCCTTCAAAAATTGTCACACAATCGATCTTTCCTTTTCCCCTCAGTTTCCCTTCAATATTAAACCCACAATCTTTCCTGTCTTCTTGTCCCTTCAGTGCCCCTTCATTCAGTACACCACCATTTTCCTTGTTTTCTTGTCCCTCCATTGACTGAGTTACAGCCCCCTCCCTCAAGAAATGACCCTCACGGCATAAAAAGTTCACAAGGAATAGCAACAGTCTAGTCCCTCCCGTACTACTTCAATATATACACCACAATTTGCCTGGTTTTGTTATCATTGCCTGCACCACTGCTCTACCTTCCACTGCACCAGCTGGGCGGGAGTCTGCTGCCATGGATGGCTCCAGTGTTAATGGCGAGCCATTTCTGTTATAACATACTGAATAGGACCCGTCTGACTTCACTGCAAATTTTGACTTAACTTCGAAGGGACTATCAATCTAATCATGGTTGCATTACTTACATGGATATTTAACAAATCAACTATATAAAATGCATTATCTTAGCCCATGGTGATTCAAACTTAGAATAAGATTCAATGGCACAATTCTCTCCATGCCAATTGGACTGTTAAATTACAGACCTCTTTCTATGAAAAAATATTGTTTCTCCTTTTGGTCGTAATGAATGATTTTCAATGTAATTTGGATAAAATAAGCAAACCGGTCGGATTTGGTAAAAACTTTAAAGTTTTAAATACATTTGATATATTTTATTCTTTTAGATAATTTTAACAAAATCCGAGGCTAGCTGAAAAACCATGTGGTATAATGACTTTTATACTTTTCCATAAGCACAGAGAATCAATAACAAAAAAGTAAATTGCCAAATAAAAATCTAATCAGGATATTTAATATCAGAAAATATTTATAAACCTATAATTTAGATACTCTGGAAATGGAACCAGAGAAGACGATATAATCAAATTAGTGATATCATATGTGACTGATATCAAATGGTTTTCCTATTTTGGTGAAATAAGGTTGTCTTTAACATGAATGATTGAATTATGACATAATTTATTGAAATATACATATTTCAAAACTATTAATTTCAAAAGTTTCCTCTTTTCCCCCTTTTTTATATCTCAAAATTGAAACATAAAAAGTCTAATAATTTTGGAAGAGAAATCTCTGGAAGGGAATCGTTGGCCTTCCATACTTTAAAAACATAATCTGCAGATACAGTCAGCCAGTGCAGGGCAACACTACGTATTTTCCAAAACAAGAAAAATGGAATAGTGATTTTGATGTTAGCTCTGGATTTACAGCGGAACATTCTCAAAACTGATCGTGTTTGCATATGTCTTACTGTTTGTTTAATTATATGGCTCACTTCAAGGTCAGTCTCCTGAAACTGCGGGAGCTTGACACAGAAATGGATTCAGTGTTTCCACTGGGAATATGATTGACAATAAATGCAGGGTTTTCCTCATGGCAACTGACGCCATCAATTACTTTGTTTTCCAAATATTTACAGTGAGCTTAACATAACCATCAACCAGTTGTCCTATGGGCAATGTTTAATGTGGATGTAACATTATATGTTATGAAATGATAACACCAGTAATATAATTTGGATAATATTAAACATGAAATTACTACAAGGATCCATAAGGGCAATATGTCTCATCCCTCTACTTTTGACTTATAGCGTCAACTGCAAGGGGATTTCAAAGGGTGTTGGCCATATTGCTAAAGGTGGAACTACTGATGGACCTTGGTGGCTGACACCGCAAATAGTAGGCGGGTCATTGTGCTTGATTATACTTGTATTGTTTCTCATCGGATGTGCAATCTATTTGAGTTATGTCCCATGTAAAGCATACATCTACAAGAGATGCCTGGGTAGGGATTACTACCAGGAGGACTTCATAAGAGAGATGAAGAAATACAGAGAAAGGAATCCCAAACGCTCTCCGGAACATTCTGTTATCGCAATCAATGAGAATGAGAAAGATAATGATGAGAATGAGAAGAAGGAAAGGACGACTCAGTATGCTCAGGGTGAAGCTGTTTTCTGGAGTTCATCTCAAAATCAGAGACCTCAACCTGATGGTAATACCTGGAATGTATCGCGTTCTGATCACGCCACCAATGACGTCACATCTGGTTTGCTTCCTGTTTTAAGTCCCAAAGAAGAGAAATATGGAAATGAGGAACTAAATGACCTAAATAGGTCACCCCAGGACTCCGGGATTTCAAAACTCCCAAGATCTCAGATATTAGCTGAAGTTCCACGTCATCAGAATACACTGTGGTCTGCACCTCAACTAACGTCACACCGAAATCCAATATGTCCGAAACCTGCTGGAAGTGGACAAATGGTACTGACTACAACATCAGGAGGACAAATGAAATGGGTGGCATACAAACCTCTGTCTCAAAAAAATCAAATTCAAGTTGCAGATAAGATAGATAACACCTAGATGTGCCATATAGAATTATTTTTTTTAACTTTGTAAGGTGTACATTTCTAATGAAGGCAAGATTACTAGAAGGGACATGCTTTGATAGGTTTCAGTTTTATGTCACTGATTCATGTGCTATATGTTAGAGTTCTAATCATTGAACATCATAGAGACACATATGAATTGAGCAAAGCAATTAATAACCAAGTATCTAACTAAGCCTTCCAAACATTTCTATTTATGTTTTTAAAAATGTATAATTTCCAGTATTCAAACCAAATTTGCTGAGATCTTTTTTCCTTTTCAGGTATTGAAAATATTTGATCATGTACATATGTAGTCCTGGTAATAAGATTTATTTTGTCACAAATGGTCACCATTTTTTCTTTGATCTCTATTTGACTTACTATCCATTATGAAACTATTTCATGACCAAAAGGTGGAGGAGTGGGAGTAAATCTCAGTCAAAATGTTTATTTAATGTAACATGTTTAATTAAGTTTGAGTTCGATCATTAGTGATCTAAGGTGATATTCTTTAGCACGGAAGATAAAAATACCAAATTTTGTCAGAAAATAAGAACAGAATGGTACCTCCATGCTGATAACTAGTCTTAAATGTCTTTTTTTCAAACTGTCAATTACTAGTTATATATATAAAACTTTAAATGTTAAAAAAATAATTCTCACTGGTCAAGTATAATGTGATCCATCGGGTGTCTCATGTGTTATGTACAATGCATGCTGGGATAGGCTTGTGGGCAAGATATCTGATACGAAAATTACCATTCTGTGTGTTACAAGAATACAGTAATATTTTGTCAACAAGTACATACACTGAAAAATAAACAAATCAGTTTTGGAATCTGATGAGTAGAAAGACTGTTATAGGTTAATAAACTGATTGAAATTAAATGACATTTAAATCAGATATTTTTCCCAATATGAGCTTAGCTTGTATGAAAAGTCTCTTATGTGTAACAGATTTTGACACCAGGTGGCAGCATGATGCACTCGAGCAGTGAGAATGGAGTATCACATGTGAAGATATTTTTAAGAGCAGATATATGAATGGACCTGACAGGAGCAACAAAACCTCTCTTCCTTGAAGAAACTTTCTGATTTTCAAAAGAGTTATACATTAACTTCTTTGTGTAGTCAGGAGAACATGTTCATTAGCAGAAATTATGAAAAAATTATGTTGTTCCATTTGTATTGAAACTTGTATGTCTTGCAGAGCAACATTTCAGGATGTTGTCAACAAATAATTTTCATTGACATTTTGTCTATTCTTTACAAGCAAGATTGTTGTTATTTTTTGTCAAATTTATTAGCAGTATTAAAGTGTCTTTTTTGTGGGAACTGGTCTATAATAAAGCATTATGCATTATATTCAAGAAGAAATTGAGTCCACACCATTTACAAATGCTTTTTTCCATCAGTTGAGCTGATTTTCTTAAGCAGTGCTGAAACTAGAACTACAATCAGTTTTTATGGCTTTACTGGTATGTAAATATAAGACACTAAAATATATCTTGTACAAATGTTTTTATTGCATAATGCAAATATTGAGAATAATCTTTGTAAAATGAGAATAAAAAAATAAAAACAATTGCTGCCTTTTAAAAAGTTTTTTGAAGGAAAATAATTTTATGCATAAATCGTTCAACGATGTCATCTTAATACTAAAATCTAGCTTTATCTAATCAAGATACATCTGAAATTTAAAATGTTTTCAAATCTATCAATTGTCCTTCACTTTTTAATATGTATCCCCTTTATTACTCTGTATTTGATGTGTATGGGGTCTGCATCACGTTTACTGTCTTTACCAGGAAGACGTAGAATTCCATTATTTACTTTCTCACTCATAAATGTGAACAGAATTACCACCTGCAGTTTATAATGCTAAAGGTACAGGGGGAAAAAGTAAATATATTTATAGTTCCCAATGCCAACTCTATAGCAGATGGCCATATCAAATCAGTAAAATATGAAGCTTAGCTGAATTAAACTGTCTCCTTTGGAATTGGAAAGTAAATTTCAATCCAATTTGAATTTACAATTTTTAATATATAATATTTTTTTTAAAAATACTATATATTTATATATACATAATCTTGCCCTTTTCTAACACAGAGAACTCATAAAATCATTAAGTAAACATGTTTGCCAAAAAAGCACAATATACTCCAGACAATTGTACAATTAAAATTTAATTGTCTGTTTAAGAAATCGACTTCTTTGTGTACAATTTAATGCTACATTGGCCAGTCATTTGGCCGGTGTTCATAAAATACTTATGGTAAACTAGTACATTTTGCCCTGCTGCACACTTTAACACGGTGTTAACTCAAATATTTATGAACACAGGCCAACCAAACACAACTATATAACTATCTTTCCTGGCTTAGAATCACTTATTATCATTAACT